>JASDQU011103508.1:0-15707 GCA_032191745.1 Picea mariana
TGCATATACTTCATCATATCCGTGCAGACATCTACATCTTCAACAAAACCTTCAAAGAGCGCAAACTTGCACAGTTGCGAGGTCTTCTTGGAGTGAAGGACATGGTTGCTTAGAAACTGCCTTTTGTTCCTTATCATTTTTTATTTTATGCATTGTAATTTGAGGGGGGGGGTTGTTCCCATGAGGTTTTCCCTCTTTCCTCGTTTAGTTCAGTGTATCTTTTGTATTTGGGTACCTAACATGGCCTCATAGCCGGGACCCATTCTTTATTTTCACCATAGTGATGTTCAAGGGGGGTGTTGGAGTTACTTCACACACACTTAGAATTTATTTTTCATAAGGTTTTTATTTGTTTATTAGTCATTATCCAGTCTCCTATATTTTAGGAGAGAATATTCCACCTGGAGAATATTCTCTTTCGGTTCACACTTCAGTTTGACTAGTTGAGTTGAGTTTAGATGTTGCATTGGGATCATCATCATGCAACATTGGGATCATCACCATGCTAATTCGACCTTACCTTGGTATCATCACCAAAGTGACACATTATCCTTGATTCCTTAAGTTAACTCCTCAATAATTTTTGTTCAGTCAGTTACCTGAAGACTAGTTGACTAGTTAACTCAACTAGGTGGCAGTTCACTCCCATAACTACCTGAGAGACTAGAATAGGTGGCCATTCACTCCTGTAACTGCTGGTGTGTGTCCNGGTTAATGAGAATTATTTCCATTCTTTCTCTCCTTCTTCTTCTTTTCCAATTCTCTCTGCAAATGTGTGTATCATTGTTTAGCTAGATCTATTTTGTGTAGGTCAACACATTTACAAAACTTACCAATGAAATCCTTTAATACTTCATTCATTAGTCTCATAAAAGTTATTGGGGCATTTGTTAATCCAAATGACATAACAAGCCATTCGTATAACCCCTCATTCGTCTTGAATGTTTGTTTCCACTCATCATATTCTCTCGTCCTGATCTGGTGATATCCATTTTTCAAGTCTATTTTTGAAAAATGGTTAGCTTTGCTTAAGAAGTCCATCAAGTCATCCATCCTTGGTAACGAAAATATGTATCTGATGGTAATCTTGTTTATGGCCCTCAAGTTCATACACATTCTCCATCCTCTATCCTTATTTGTAATTAATACAGTTGGCACTACACATGGACTCAAACTTTCTTTGACCAATCCTTTTTCTAACAGATATTGAACTTGTCTTTTCACTTCCTGATTCTCTCGAGGCGTCAATCTATATGCTGCTTTATTTGGTAGGCTTGCTCCTGGTATCAAGTCAATATGATGAATGATTCTCCTGATAGGTGGAAATTATTTTGACAACTCATCCACTAAAATATCAAAAACTTTCTCTAGTAGCTCCTGAACTTCCTCAGGCAAATCCTCCAATGAGGTACTGGTAAGGATAACCCTTGGTTTCCTCACTACAACAAACTGCATCTCATGTTCCTTATTTACTTCACTCAGGAGTTACTTCCCACTCATGATAAGTATTCTCATGCTGGCTTCCTCTAATCTAGGTGGATATCGGTGGCCACCCACCTTTTTCGACTGGCTCAAAACAATTTTCTGACAATTTTGGCAATTTACTATTTTTAGCAGTTTTTAACTGCCGGGGCCATTTTGAGGGCCCAAATGAAGGTTTTTAGAGACATAGTTTCTCAATGATATACAAAGGAATCATTGATCCTCCCAAATGAGTCTCCTCGATGATACCTTTCCAATGAGCTATCATAAGCCTAAAACAAAGATCGTATGCAAAAGTTACGGCCCCGGGAAGTTGATGCACCAACTTACCCAAACAGGGCCCACATGACTTTTGGCACTTCATCTCCTAGGGTTAGGTTTTTGGATGTATAGGATTTTTGGCATTCCGGTTTATTGTAAAAAGGCCTTTGGATCCTCATTGTAATCATCTTCTTGCGAATGCGAGTAGCCGTCACATCTCTTCTTAGAGATAAGCTACCATCATTCTTGCGAGTCTTTCACTCTATATTTTTACAGTCTCTGTACATTTCTTTCATTAATAGAAATCATGTATTAATGTATATATGTGTTAATGGTTTCATATCTGATACATTTCTATTATATTATTGAATATCTGTGATATCTCTGTGCATTCTTTATTATATCTCCGCTCTCATTTTGTGCCAAAAATAATCTGGATCATCCTCTTTCACCTTCCTTTCCTTGATTGGAAGAAACATGTGTGTCCTACCATTCTTCTCTAAGGTGTACGTGTTTCTCCTCCCATCATGAATAACATTCCTATCATATTTCCATGTCCTTCCCAATAAAACATGGCAAACATCCATAGGAATCACATCACATAGGATCTCATCCCTATATCCTCCTATTTTAAAATTAAGCAAGTATTGTTCAGTAACTGTTACCTGATGACCTTTCTACAACCATGAGAATTTGTACGATGTCGGATGTGAAGTTGTCTCCATATCTAGCTTCCCCACCATCTCTGTGGATACTAAGTTCTCAGTGCTCCCACTGTCAATTATCACCTTGCAAACTCTGTCCTTCATTTTGCAAGTAGTCCTAAAAAAATTGTTCCTCTGCACTGGATTTTCGGCTTCCAGCTCTTGTTTCAAAAAAACCTTATTCATCATCAGGGACCTTCCATCCTCTGCGCCTTCTATCTCAACATCCTTCTTCTACACTTCTGAAATGTGAGCTTCACCTCCTCTCTTTTTCTCGGGGCAAACCCAAGATATATGTCATGTCTTTCCGCAGGCATAACACCTCACTTATCCTCCTCTACCTCTTCCTCTACCTCTGGGAAAAGAAATTTTAACACCACTCTACCTTCCTTGGGAAATTCATTCTCTATCAGAGTGACTATGTGGTTTCTCCAGTTCATCTCTATGCCTCTGTGCCTTATCTTGGGCAACTCCTTTGACTCTATTCAAGCTTCGACCTTTGTTCTGTTGACTCTACTTTCTATCCAACTTCTCTTCTGCTTTCAACGCCATCTGATACGTGTCCTCTACAGTCCTGACTATCATTATACTAAGTTAATCTTGAATTTTGCATCTCAGACCATTAATGTATCTGGAAACCTTATCCTCGTCTCTTTCTCTCTGTCCAGCTCTAATGTTCAATTTGTAGAACTCTTCTGTGTACTCCTTCATAATCAATCCTCTCTGTATCAGGTTTTGCATCCTTCTAAACAGATTTATCTTGTAATCCTTGGGCATGAATTTCACCTTCAACTTGGCTACCACTCAATCCCAACTCTTAATATTTTTATTACCTTTTCTCCTTCTATTGGCCTGTAGTTCATCCCACCATAGTGTTGCATGTCCTTTCAGCCTAGTGACAACATGTCTTACCTTTTTCTCCTCTTTGACATCCTCATAGTCGAAATACTTATCCATTGCTCGAATCCAGTCAAGAAATTCCTTGGTGTCTAAATTTCCTTCATACATCAGGATGTCAATCTTCTATTTTGCACTCAATTTGACAACCTCTCTCAACAAGCATTCTTCCACAGCATCCTCAGCTTCAACTTCTACTTCGACTTCTACATTTTTGAATTTTGCTTCACCGATGTCTCCAACATTGGGTGCTCTTCTTTGTGTCGTTTCCATGGAATCTATCCTTGCAAACAATTCTCTCATCTCCCTTTCCATAGATTTGTTGGCTATAGGTGGATCAACATGTATTCTAGCTGGAATTATGTTGATGTTTATCTTCCTCCCTATATAAGTCAACTTTGTACTCTGATTTGATACCACTCCTAGCACAAACCCTGCTTCCCTCCAAAGGGTTTCTTGACCTCCCAGTCTTGAATTGTTTGAACCTATGATTCAGAGAGACTCATTGGATCCCCACGACACCTGAAATTACCTTACCCACACACACATGCTTCTTCCACAAGTGACCATGACTATGACCATGGGTCTGCCTCCTTCGCAATTTCAGATTTGGGGGATATTATGAATCCTCTCTTCACTCCTTCCCAAAGCACTCAGCTCTGAGTCTCTGAACTTATGCCATGCATCTCCTCAGGTCTTTTAGCCCCACAATGGTTCAGATTTTGTGACTCATGAAATCCTATATCTTTCATCCACAACCTCCAACCTCCTGACTTTCAAACTCTTGGATCTCGTTTCCATGTGTTCTCTTGTGAGAAATGATCGATATTGAGTCATGAATTCGGATTTCATGACCCGACCTTCATCAAGGTTCCAACTTGTCTAACTACAAAATATCGGAATACTTTGCAGCTATCCCCCGTGTAGCTTTACTAGATCTAACACTCTGGAATCGTTCTTCTCCTCCTTAGAACGAATCTTGCACTCACTGGCTTCGACAATAAATCCAAGGTCTACTTCCCTTGAAACTTTCTGTCTCTCTCTTTCTTGAGATTTCCTTCTTTGATTTTTTCCTCTGAACAACCTCTTCGACACTTAGTCAAATTCCTGTTCTGTGCACACCTTGCAATAGACTTCGCTCCTCATTCACTTCTCTGCGAGTGATTTCGCACCCCTTGTGACTGTTCTCCAACCTCTTTTAACACTCTCGTGACTGAATCACACTATCCTCCCTGAGTCTTCGAGTCTGAAAAACTCTATTCTTCACTCCTTTCATATGAATAAGTTCCATTGTCTTTTTTGAGCTTTAGAGTCAAAATAGACTTAGTCATTCACTCCTTGTGGACACTATGCACACCTTTCACCCACTCACGGAAAAGAAATACTTGGGGCTTATCTATTTTCCACAATAACTCATACATTCAACAAAGCAAATGTATTCATGGATTCAAAAACAGAAATAACAAAGAATTTAAAAATAACAGAAACACTACCATTCATTTAGATAGATACACAATTAACATACTTTTGGGACAATATATCTCTGTTATATTCATCCACTAAAACTGGTATACATACATACACTGTTTTTCACTACTCCTCAACCTATATCATATAGGTTCAGCTATTGCTCAGTTCTTCTCTATCCACATCAATAACAAACATCCATGCTAACAACAACCTCTCCTAGGCAATATTTACAAATCTTTTATACAAAGAGATGCTCTTCGAGCATTCCCACCCAACTACTCTACACTACTTTAAATGGATTTAAATGACATCAAATACTTAATGCCTATTACAATAAATATTGCGTCAGACAAATAAGAGCGCAAGCTCCAAATCTCTACTACAATCCGATCATAAAACAAGACACATTTCCACATCAACGTTTCTTGATGACTCAACCTTTAAACATTTAAGACATTCATGTTTCAAAACGTTTTTTCATATATGTCATTAATACATTGATCAGTTTTGAATTCAAAATATTTCAAAATGTGCGCCCAACTGTTCTCCACGGTCTTGCTTTGCTGGCGATGCTCCTGCATCAACTTGTTTTATCTTAGACACTGTAAAACCAATATCAAGTGTTCATTGTGCTCTTGTTTTGTCCAAGAATAAATCAATATATCATTTATAAATACTTGTAAAAACTTTTCCAGATATTTGTGGAATAACTTGTTCATTAAAATCATGAATATTTCTGGGGAATTCGTTAATCCAAATGGTAAAACAATAAAATCATAGTGTCCAAATCTCATCTTAAATGCGATCATCGGGATATATTACTTCTTAATTCACAACTGATGATATCTCGACCTCAAGTATATCTTTGCAAACACTGTTCCTCCCTTCATCTGATCAAAAACATCATCAATCCTTGGAAACAGATATTGGTTCTTTATCGTAGCTTTGTTCAATTGATGATAGTTAGTGCAAAGCCTCCACGATCCGTCCTTCTTTCTCAGAAAAATAACTGGTGCACCCCACAGTGATACGCTTGGATGTATAAGTCCCAAATCCAACAACTCCTTCAATTGCATTGTCAAATCCTGCAATTCCAGTTTCAACATCCGGTATGGCGTTCTTGCAATAGGTTCAGTTCTAGGTTTCAAATCTATGGTAAAATACAATTCTCTTTCTGGCGGTAAACCTAGTAATTCCCCAAGAAAAACATAAAAAAACTTTGATACTACAGGATTATTTTCTAATCCTTCCATGTCCCTATTTTTGTTAAGAACTAAGATGGAGTATAACTTACACCCCTTGCACGTACTTTTTTGTAATCGTAAGGAAGAAATAAATATCAAATAAACTCCTTGGTTTCCTCCCACAGTTACTCTACTCTATCTAAAATCATCCATCAAACTTAATTGTTTCGTATTGCAGTTAAGTATCACATCATGTGATTCTAACCAATTCATTCTTATCACTATATCATAAGATCCCAAGATTGTAACATACAGGTTTACACTTTTCACGTAGTCACCCAAGTTAATGTTACAATCCTAACGTTTCCTCCAAACTTTTGCATGGCACCAGATGTCATTTCCACATGTCTAAACTCATCTAGTTTGACTTCCTTCACCTTAATTCTTTTAAGAAAAACACTAGATAAAAAACTTTCAGTAGCTCCTGGATCTATTAAAATACTAAAATGATGATCGGTGATCATACCTAACATCTCAAGAACGATGGACTGGTGCTCCGCTTGGTGGTTGTTCACTGCTGCATGTATCCTCTCGGCCTTTCCCAAATCTCCAACTGTACTTGGTCCTAATGATCTGGCATATCTTTCCTTCTCAATAGGACAATCTATCTAGTAATGTGGCACTCCACATGTACAACATCCATTTTTCGGTCCGATGCTCCTAGTCCTAGAAGTAGAAGTTGTTGGCCTAGGAGTCTATTGTACTCATCTATTCTACAGACCAAATCTAAACTATTGGTGTTGTTGTGGACGATGTTGTTTCTCCTGTTGCGATCATTTGATAAGGAGTCTTTTGGTGTGGTGTTGAGAATAAAGGTCCTTTGGGCGTATCACGGTGCCCTAAAGTTTGTATGTCTGGTGTCTGATGTTGAGATGCTCTAATAGGTGCATGTCCTATCTATATGAAAGGACTTCTTCCTTGAAACCCATTGTTCATCTCTTCCTCGGTAATGAGGGCCTTCTAAACTTCATCATGCAACATTTGAGGCATCAATATCCTCACTTTCGCATGGATGTTGAAGTTGAGGCTTAACACAAACTTGTTAAACTTTAATTTCTCAGTGTTTATATGTGGAGCATATCTAAGTAGCTCCATGTACCTTCCATCACACTTTGGTACTGTACGACGACCATGTCATAAGGTGTTGAACTCATTAAGTTGGTGCTTAATGAATTCATCGAGAAATTACCTCTCCTGGAATTGTTCCTCGAACAATCCCCATGACATGTCTTCAATGACCATGTTTAGTTGAGTTAAGAGTGTCTTCCACCAAATAAGAGCACTTTCTTTCAGTTGAAATACCTCCATGCGGACTTTCATGTTGGAGGTGTAATCGTGTAGTGCAAAGCACATTTCCATATTCTCCAACCATGCCTTAGAGGCTAAGACGTCTATGGCATGCCAAAACTTGAGAAATTTCACTTTCTTGAGTTCTCTATGTATACTACTACTACCTGTTGGAGTGCGTTGTGAACCCTCATTGGGCACAGACTCTCTGCCCTCATCTCGATCCAGGCAGTTGATCAATTCTTATGACATCCTCTAAAAGGATCTCATCATACCTACCACATCTCCGACAAAAACCTAATCCTTCTCATTATTATGATCATTTCCAAGTGAAGTTGATCCTTCATTCATGGATGCTCTCGGAGGAAGCTCACATCTTCCTCCTGCACCACGTTGTCTACTTATCCTGCTTTCTTTGACCATGATACTTGCCATGAACAAATCCAAATTTGTATTAGCGATACATATTTACTATAAAAAAAAATATTGGAAGGCGTAATGGGTCTGATGTCGTAGATTTGAACCCACTCTGATACCATATGAAACAACCTTCATTACACAACACAAAGGTAACACACAATTATTTTATTTTTTCCTTTTTTCTTATTAATTTTTTTAAAAGGAAACTGTACATGACACGACCAAAACACAACCCTAGTAATAAATTTTATTTACCTTTAAAAAGGACAAGAGCGACTTTAATCCATCAAGATCTTATTAATGACTACAATATTCTTTGAGCTCCAAACTAGTGGCTCAGCAGGATATTCACATGAAATCTCATCCTACTCTCTTATTAAGTTTGCGTAATCACACATCTTTAGAATGTAATCAGAAGAGTGATAGTAACTTAAAATTTATAAATCAGAAAAGTGATAGTAACTTCATATATCTTAGGTTCTTTTCCTAATCATTAATTCTAATAATCTATAGAATCAAGTCATTAATACCCAGATTTAAGACATGTGTCCAGTGACAATATTTAACACTAAGGTCATTTATTTGTAAAATTTATCTCTATTATTCAATTTATAAATTCTAAATAATTTCAACCCAACTTACTCTTTATCGTTGAACAAATTTTAAACCAATCTTATTATAATGTGCAAGTATCATTCATCCAAATTTAGTCATCAAAAGAATCATTAATGGTATTCCTTGATATTTATTGTAAAACACAAATCACTAAAGAAAGAACTAGATTCAACCGCCTATTGTTTGGTCATTTAAAAATTTCACTAGTAATGAGGGAACTAAATAGAGAGACGTGAACTCAAAGAAAACTGTCTAAAGCGTTATTTCTTGGAAGGATATCTTCCTATGAACTAGTCGACTCGAGTAAGCTCTTATTGACTCTTAATCGAACTATTATCATTGGAAATGATTTATATTAGTACCCAACTATTTAATTAATTTGACGAAAATACAAAAACAATTGATTTCCAATTGCATACTCTTTGAACTAGTCACCAATAAACAATAAAATAAGTATATAATAACGAAGAAATCTATTACGATTCTTGGTGTGGTATCTAGATGTTAGTGATACTCATTTTATTAAATTTGAAAGGCGAAGTCGTAGTTAACCTACATGAATTTGGTACATCTCTTAGGATCATATACACATATTCGACAAACAATAACCTATAACCATCATTCAATTAAGTCTGATAAAAGATAGAAACCGCCTAACATACCAGCCACACCTTAAACATTTGGAAGAAAACATTTAAGAGGGTTGGATAAAACAACATATAGACCAATATCAGATTTTATTCCCATCAACATGGATTCAAAGGAATATCACAAGCAAGGTATACAACTCCAAAAATCTTGAAAATTTCACCGATACCTCCTAACCAACGCTAGGGGTACTCTTCTTCCCCCTTAGCCCCCCAAGCTACAAAGGGGTCACTCACAGTAAAATAGAAATCAATAACACCAAAACTTGCCTCGCAAGGAAGAGCTTCCACTCTTTTCCAAGTTTTGGAACCCAACTCTCACAAGTAAACTAGTTCAGAAAAAATTTGGGAGCATAACAATACTTTCAAAGTAAGATCTATCTCCTTTCCTCTCCATTTCTTTTATAGAAAAATTCTCAATGACACATGTCCTCATGCACACATAATTAAATTCTATTAATTTAATTAAAGGATTATTCACCCACTACATGTGTCACACTCTCCCCGAGTTGCACATGTTAATTCCCTTTTTATTTTATTTATTTAGGTATTTTCCTTCACATTCCCCAAATTGTTCCTATTTTTCCTCTTGGTTGTCCCTTAGTTCCCCAATTCTTCATTTATTTTGTGTCCCCTAACTAGATTTTAGTTTGATTTGGATTATGCGTCTTCTTTTAGTTACGTTTAGTGGTAGATTGAATCAAGATGATACTCTCTATGAACCACCTATTCTCTCATGTTTTAATTTCCTTTTATCTAAAAATCCCTTTTATTATTTTCATGCACACATGTGAATCTACCCACTTTATTCTTATTTATATATTTACTTAACTCACTAGTCTAATTCCTCTATTCCTTTTTTATGTTTTAATTTAGTCAAACATCTTAGACTTAGACTCTTGTTAGAATTCTTAGTTATAAATTAATAATTAGTTAAATACTTTGTTCTAACAAGGTCTAAACAATTTTTATTATATTTTCTAGGCCATTTAGATTTTTGATGATTCACAATTTGTTTACGTGATGTTCCTTTCAAGACTCACCTCCGTGAACCAAGGTGCCACCCGCCTTTTACTAGTTTGAAAGTTTGTCTGACACTTGGAGTCAACACTCCACTTGGTCGACCTTGTGAGAGATGAAGGGTTGTCTAAGGAATAAGGATTTCACCATATTGTGCACCCCTTATAATTCCTCGTGAGGGTTTGTCTCAGTATTCCCTCATGGCATCGTGGACCTCTCGAACTATGTAATCATTAACCTACAGTTCAAGTCATGACGAGAATTCTAGTAGGTTATGACAGGGATGCTACCACACCTATCCCTCATTCGTCTGGTTCCTGTGTATGACCCCTTTACTCCTTATGTGAGTCAGATAAGAAAGATTCACCAAGAATGCATTCACTGACAAGGAAAATGCCAATAATACAAATACATAAATCCATACTGAAATCATCATATAGATCACATGCGTGTAAATAAAATACTCAAATGAAATACAATCCACTCCTTGACTCAATCGTAATTCCAAGGAAATTCGTTGATGTCATTGAAAACCTCAACCTGTCATGTATCCTGCACACTTAGGAGAACTTATAAATAACACTTGTCAATATATATGAATCTAGAAATTAACATATAATCACAATGACATCACAATATAACTCATAATCAAAGCATAATTATAATGTATCATAACCAAATCACTTGCTCGCAAGTGTCCTCAAAGAATACGTCAATATAAAATGTGCTCAGTGGAACTAGATTTTACAATCTAGTCTTTAGAGGTAGGCCCTAAAAATGAGCACATAAACACTATAAACATAGGAAATATGTGTTAATTTGAAGAGTATCTAAGAAAGAAGATCAATTCTAAGGTTTTCATATGATATATGAGGTTTGCAAGAGAAGTTGGAGAGTATTCTTGGGGTCTAAAGGTGTGTAAGAGGGGTTTTCTTAGAGTTTTAAGGGTGTTTTATGAAGGATTAAGTTCTATGATGTTTCAAAGAGAAATGTTTTTAGATTGTGATCCTACAATATAGGATTATATTTAGGGAATGGTACAACGCAGTTCGCTAGGGCATAAATCCTAAATCTGACTAGAGTTTGAATCTATGTCTAGGGTATGAAGAAAAGAGAGGCGTTGGAGCATGAAAGTTAAGGGTATGATAATGTTGTGAAATACATGGAGTAGAAATCATGCAGGTGAAGTCAAAAGTACTCTATTTATGAATATCTTAGGTTGGTTCCTATACAAGTCTTACTGATTTGGTGCTTAGCTAAGGAGATTTGTGTCTCCAGTAGGTTGGTGCCTACACAAGTCTTGTTGAGTTTGTGCTTAGCTGAGGAGATTGGTGTCTCCAGTAGGTTGGAGCCTACACAATGTCTTGTTGAGTTGGTTCTTAGTTGAGGATATTGGTGTCTCCAATAGGTTGGTTCCTACAAGCTTTGTAATAATAGGTTGGTGCCTATAGACATTTATAAAGATATTTTTTTGTGGTTTTCTCCTGCAAGGGTTTCCAAGTTAAACTTTGTGTACCATGATTTGAGTTTACATGTATTTACTGTTTAAATTTATTTAATGATTGATGAATTCTCAATTAAATTAAAAGTATCTTATATCGATTCACCACCACCACCCATCTCAGTATAAGCATAAGGTCAACAGGGTTATGTATCCAAAGGTAAATTTTCAAGTATTGGTTTCTAATGGGGAAATTATTGATTGTGGAGGAAAATTATATACCATCAAACTTAGTATGGGAGACTATAAATTATCAATATCCATGTATTCATTCCTATTGGTTCTATGGATTCGATGGTTGAGAATTTTGGGTGTATTTTCTACAAAATATAATGAAATGTTCATGAGATTCAAATTAGAGAGAATTTGATATGAACTCAATGTTTTAAAATATTTACCCCATTAGATGATTAAATCACCTAGAATGGAAAATATATAAAATGAGGGTTTTGGTGGATTTATTGCAAGAATTTATTATATATAAGTGAAGAAAGAAGAAGAAAACATTCCACTAGAACTACAATATACCTAGGAAAAGCATGATAGATTATTCCAAGAAATTCCTAAGGAGATACCTCCATCTATAGATCTTGAACATCAAATTGAGCTCACATGCGGAACTATGCCTCATATTTAAATACCTTATAGATACCCTTATCAACAAAAGAGTGAATTTGAGAACATGGTAGAAGATATGTTGGATGACCGTATTATTCAACCAAGAAAGAGTTTCCATTGGGGGTCACTTAGTAAAAAATGTTTGAAATGCATGGCCATGTAAATATTACCAATATTTTTATAATTTATCATGGCCTCCTCTTATTTATTTGGTCTCTTAATGGGATATTGATTATAATTATTTGTAATCCCTTTTGAAAATTTTATCATTTTTTATAAAACTTTTATCAATAATTTGAAATATTACCTCCAAAGATAATGTTTAAAGCCCCTTACCTCCATTGTTTACCATAATATCTTAATATATAATAAAAAAAAAATCTCCTTATATAGATTCATTTACTATTTACTGGTATTCAAGAGTGATCATGTCCCCTGCCCACCCGTGAGAGTATCTTTTAATCCCCATTAGTGATGGCAAGAAGAAAGGATAATTATTGGAGGATATATTCTGATTATAGAGACATAAACAAGATCACCATCAAGGATAAATTCCCCTTTCCAAATATTGATGATTTAATGTTAAAATTTTGGTGTTCTCTTTTAACCAAAGACAATATCACACTATTCTCACCCAACCATAGGCACAAATTCCACCCCTGAGCACATTAACCTTTACTTAGAATAATTCAGGTGAGCCTACTCTAGAACCAAAAGATAAACCCTATCCACAATACGTTTGCAACAACAACAAAATAACCATACAAAGATAGTGTACCTTATACCGAGAGAAATATAGAAGAGATACCAAAAATACTATTGCTCTATTCCTCTATACTTGCGCCCTCTCCAACTACAACTGTTGCTCTCCAAAATTTAACCCTAGTTTCCACTACAGTTCCTCCTTAGACTTGTGCACTGACTAAGTGAGTATGTGCAAATGAGCTAGGCACCTGCCTATTTATACATTCATGTCCAGTTGACTGGGTCTAACTTCTTCTTCTGGATGCATCTACTACTTTATTATTATTTCTCTTGAGGTCGACTTCTCTCCTAGGGTTTTCTAACATCTTTTTAGTGGTTCTCTTACTTTCAGAATATTCTATTCTTAGTCAAAGGTTACACATGGATTTTAATACCTCTCGAAAATACCAAAACACCAAAACTACCTCTTATCTAGGGAGGTATTAACTAACATGTTCTTCATGTAATGGTTCCAAACACATCTATCCATCTCGCATGGAATGAGAAAGACTCGTAGTCTTGTGGACTAGTCTACAGGTAGCATCATTATAGCCATACAATCTATCTAATGATCACACAGATTATATCACAAGCATCACCATCATAGCCACACATTATCCATATAGCTAGCAATCACCTCCAACACTATCGGTTGGCACTCCAGGATAGAAACACCTCCAACAATATTGGTTGGCCATCCAGCTAATAACCTATGATGCTACTAATTGACACTCTAACTATAAATCACAACAATATAACATGCGTACCAGACTATTTCACTGGAGTAGCAATATCTCAGCGTACCAGACTATTTCACTAAAGTATCTATGCATACCATACTATTTCACTAGAGTATCAATATAACAATGTACCATATTATTTCAATAGAGTAGCTATGTGTACCAGACTATTTCACTGGAGTAGCAATATAACAACGTACCAAACTATTTCACTGGAGTAGTTATGTGTACCGGACTATTTCACTGGAGTAGCAATATAAAAATGTACCCAACTATTTCACTAGAGTATCTATGCATACCCAACTATTTAACTAAAGTAGCTATGTGTATCAGACTATTTCACTGGAGTAGCTATGCATACTAGACTATTTCACTGGAGTAGAAATATAACACCATGCCAGACTATTTCACAGGAGTAGCTATGCGTAATATACTATTTCACTGGAGTATCAATATAGCAATGTACCATATTATTTCACTGGAGTAGCTATGTGTACCAGAATATTTCACTAGAGTAGAAATATCACACATCATACCCTATCATAAGGGTGCATCCTTCTGGACCACACCAAGCTTGTCCCTCAAGTACTCAAACTTCACTCTTGATAGAGGCTTGGTCAACACATCATCTATTTTCTCCTCAGTAGCAACATACGATAGCTTCATTACTCCCTTATGTACCATGTCTCATATGTATAATCCCCAACATCCAACTGACCTATGCCACGTAAAATTTTCAAACTGAATACAAAATTAAAACATATACACACAAAAACTCTTGCAAAAATTTATATATAAAACTTAAAACAAAAACATACATTCTACAAATGTACAGATTCATACAGAATAATAATAAAAATACACATACAACACACAAAAAAAAACCATAAAACTAAACGCATAAAAAATATTGCAGCACATAATTTAACACACAATTGACACTTATATTGGTAAAAATATCACCAACTGTGTGTAGACCTTGAATGAACCTACCATCCTTAGACCACATTGTTGATCACTCTCAGCAGTGGGTCACCCCTGAGTTGGGACTAAACTCCACCCGGGTAAAGGGATTCCTAACCAATATGATGAATCTCAGACAATAGGAAAAACTCCGTCACAGTTGCCAACTTGAACTAGCAGCATACAGTCCCTCATTCCCCACATGATTGTTGGCCCTCGACCAAGTTTTGAGGAAATCTTGGTCAGGTTTGAGCACTTTTTGGACTTCGACGTAGTGGTCAAAGATGGAGTGCCCAGGCAGAGCTGAGATCACGGATCTCACTTGTTTTGTGGGCTTTGTGGACCCAACAAGGGGTTCTTAGGGGTTATGGGATGTCGGCCCATGGGTTCCCCCATGTTTAGGCCTAATTGTAAAAGTATAAATAAGTAAGATTGTAAGGTAGAATTAGAAAGTGGTGTAAGAGATTAGAAATAAAATTATAAGTAGGTAAGTGAAACATAATGAAACATAATGTCTTTGTAAGGCTCTGTGCTCTATAGAGAAGTGGGATTTGTGCAGTGACCTAGTTTTGGGAAGGAGGATCTAGCACTCAGTGCACAGATCTCTTGTCCTATGCAAATCTTAGCCCTCTAGCTTAGTGCACAAGAGAGGATGAATATAAGAGATTCATAAGAATAATAAAGAAGACAAAGAAGTTGGTGGACGTAGCCCCACACTGGGGTGAAGCACGTATATCTTGTGTCGTTTGTTGGATTTGTGTTGTGTGGTATATGCTATGAATATGCTCAGTGATTTTCTTATTATGTTTATTATATAGATATGATATTGCTTAGTTCCTTGCTTATTCTTTATGAATGAATACTAGATCTAACTCATTGCTATGTGTTAAGTGGTTGAAGTACTTAATCTTTATTGTTACTACGCCTATATATATTAGGGTTTGTTCTGCGATGTTAATAAAAACTGATGAAATAATTCATTCTATACTCTGTGAAGCATTGTAATCACAGATCTGTGTTCCATCTTGGTTATAGACACCCGAGTCCTGTAACCCCCCTGCCTCTACCTTGGGTGAGACTTTGCCTGTTTCACA
>JASDQU011103508.1:33624-44857 GCA_032191745.1 Picea mariana
GTTCCTTCATGATATGCTCCATATATTCATATGTCAACTTGTAATTTGAGGAATTTCAGACACCTATTGTTGATGTCGAACTCTCCAACGCTGACATTATAGGAATCCCCTTGGTCACTTGGTTTGAGCATGTAGGACAGTCCAGTGAGAAGAAGAAGAAGAAGAAAAAGGAGGAATTTTAGAATATAGAGACTGATGAGGAGGACAATGTCTCAGAAGAAAAGGGATATGGATTTCCAGGAGGAGGAGACGAATTAAATGGACAAGGAGGAGGGGATGAAGGAGAAAATAAAGGAGAAAGAAAAGCTACACCGCCAAAGGATCCCCTTAATGAAACAAAAACATGGCGGAAGAGGAAGGTTTCTCCGTAGAAACCTTTGGCAAGAAAGAAGACCCATGCTAGTAAATCCCAGATGGAGGCCACGCTCACAGAGGATGATATTGGCTTGGTCCACGGGGTGATGTAGGATGCATCTGAAAATATATTACAGATATATGGAATGAAGCAGGAAGATTTGTATGAAAGGGTCGAGAGGGAACTAAAGGAAATATAACAAGCCATTCATTTGAGCCGTGCAGTACCTACTGTGCCTTCTTCGTCACATGTTTTCAAATTGGGGATGAGCCAACCCAATTGAGAATATTAGCAGATGAAATAGAGGATTTTCTCCAAAAAGTCCAAGAAGAAAAGGAGAAGGCTACATAAGCCTTGAAGCAAGAAAAAGAAGAAGTCCTAGAGAAACTACGAGCCACGCGGTATTGCATAACCACTTATGAAAATGAGAAAGATGAGTTTTGGGTGATGCTCGAGGAAGAAAAAGAGAAGATACAAAGAGAAAAGGACCAACTACTCCCAGAGAAGATTGTGGTCAAAGAAGCGATGAATAAAGCACTTCACTCTATGCTAGGCTTGGCACAGGAGGAACATGAGTTAGTCGAAGTCCAAGTGGTGAATCTCGTTGAGTCCATCTAGAAGCTTCAAGTGAGGATAACGGAGTTGGATATTGAATTAGTACCAAGCACTCTCCAGGAGGTGCATGATCAGAGGGAGGAAGCTACTAAGAATGCAGTTGGAAGGATCAAAACCCTCACCTCAGAATGCAAAAAACTAAGAGGTAGAAGTGCACAGACTTATGAATGCCTCGTAGAATATCTAGAGATGAAGAAACTAGAAGCACAACTATAGGAGGCATGACAATAAGAATTATCCATGTAGGTGCAGATGAAGTTACTTACTGAAGTCGAGAGAATGAAAAGATCAAAAGAGAAACATGCAGGCCAGCAACATTTTACTACCATTCAAAGCAAAGTAATGGAAGTCACATAGAATTTGCAACCAGTACAAGACGAATCCTGCAAATTTTTTGAAGAGATTGAAGGACAAGGCTCGCAACTAGATCAAATGGTTTCATTAGTCACACAACACCTGGAAGGACCTGTTACAATGCGGACAATCCAAGAAATCATTGAGAAGGAGGCTCAGGCGAAGCAACAAGTTGAAGAAGCTCGAGTGAAAATCCAGGCCTTTGAAGTGACATTGCACAGGCTTGAGTGACTCGGGATGAGTCACAGGTGAGTATTGGGGGCCTGTTGGCCCTCGACCAAGTTTTGAGGAAATCTTGGTCAGGTTTGACCACTTTTTCGACTTCGACACGGTGGTCAAAGATGGAGCGCCCAGGTGGAACTGAGATCATGGATATCACTTGTTTTGTGGGATTTGTGGACCCAGCAAGGGGTTCTTAGGGCTTTTGTAATGGGTTATGGGATGTCGGCTCATGGGTTCCCCCATGTTTAGGCCTAATTGTAAAAGTATAAATAAGTAAGATTTTAAGGTAGAAGTAGAAAGTGGTGTAAGATCTTAGAAAGTGAAGTCTAAGTAGCTAAGTGCAAGTATTTTTGGGTTGCTTAGTGCAACATAATGTGTTTGTAAGGCTCTGTGCTTGATAGAGAAGTGGGATTTGTGTAGTGACCTAGTTTTGGGAAGGAGGATCTGACACTCAGTGCGCATACCTCCTGTCCTCTTTGAAGCTTAGCTCTGTGGCTTAGTGCACAGGAGCATATGAATGTAAGAGATTCTGAATAATAATAAAAAAGACAAATCAGTTGGTGGACATAGCCCCACATTGGGGTGAACCAAGTATATCTTGTGTCATTTGTTGGCTTTGTGCTGTGTGGTTTATGCTATGAATATGATGAATTCTTTTTTTATTATGTTTGTTAGATATATTTTATATTTCTTAGTGCCTTTCTTATGCTTTATGAATGAATTCTATATCTAAATAATTGATATGTTCTAAGTGGTTAAAGTACTTAATCTTTACTGTTACTGCATTGATCTATATTAGGGTTTGTTATGCGATGTTAATAAAATCTGATGAACTAATGCATGTTATACTCTTTGAAGCATTGTAATCATATATATGTGTCCCAACTTGGTTACATACACCTGAGTCCTATAACCCCCCTGCCTCTACCTCGGGTGAGACTTCGCCTACTTTGCAGGTGTTTCTGAAAGGGCCAGTAGTTAGGGTTTTGTTGGTGTTTTGTTGAATCATTGGAACCTGGGTCTGCCCCTATGCCAAAAAGACTATCCAACATTGGGAATTTTCCCCCTTCTCTTCTCAACAGTCCTTCGGATGCACCCCTTCCTTTTCGAGGCTTCAACAATAGGCCAGACAGGAAGTCTCAGAGCCTTGTAGCTATAGTTTGGCACCTTCAAGAAATCAATTCCCAACAATTCTCTCACCTAGAGAGAATTTCTCATGGTCTTGACAGCCCACCTCTTCAATATCCCATGGGGATGACAACCCGCTTCTTCAGTCCTGCTCCTAAGCTAACTAGGTACATATACACGTACATGTGTATGTATGGGTATAGATATAGGTACATGTACAGGTACGAGTACAAATAAAGGTACAGGAAGGTACAAAGAAAAAATGCATGAGTGAGTGAATCATGATGGAATTAATGGAAAATGAACTAAGTCCAAACTATATGTATGTGTTTCCCCAACTTGACACTTTTCATGTTGAGAACTACTTTAGCCCACTTGTCCCCATCCTTAGAACTTAGGATAAAATAATTATCCATAATTTATACGTTAAGGAACATTAATATAATATTCCTTTTTGTCTTAATCTCCCTAGCTTAGCCCCTTATCCTTAACTGTTATCCCCCTTTCCCCGAATAGTGGAGTTTGGTCCCCCATACTCTTTTATCGTGGTTGGTCTACATGCAACGATGTATTATATTAATGATATGAGTATTCACATATACAAAAATAGGCCCATTGGCCTTTAGAATCTAGGCTCTCTAGTCGCCTAATCATCACATAATCCTTTTGTATTATAATAAACTGGCTCATGAGCCTACAAAAAACATCATAAACACAAAGGCTCTATGGCCTCAAAATTGCACGCACTTAATCATGTTGTGTTCGGTACCCTGGAATGTGCACACTTCATTATTTTAGTGAGAAGTACATGTGCACACTATACCATGGAAGGTGCATACAAAATGATATAAAACAACTCGCGAGCTTAAGTACATTTTTATTTACAATTTGGGTTTCATCCTAGGGGTATTACAATCCCCTCTCCTTATTTATGCACTATCCTCAGTGCATTATATACCATGTACCATTCGAATTATTTAAAAATATCCAAGATTTAGCTATTGGAATCTTGCTTTCCATATGGTGCTCTACCTTCTAGCACCAATTCTGGTATTCATACTACAGCTGGAAGTCAATTTCAAAATTCCATAGAGCTACTTCCAGGAATAATTCAGCTCATTGTTCCATTTGACACACCCTCCTTATGGAAGCTACCATTCCATAAGCATCCTTGGGTTGCCTCCTCCTTTTTTCACTCACCCTTCCAGGCTCAAAAATCCCTTCACTGCTATAGAGTCCTTCAGTGATTCATCTTGCCAAGGATTCCACACATAAGGAGAGTGCTAACCCATTACCAGAACCCCACAAAGGTTCTACAATTATAGGGATTTAGTTTCATCAACAATAGTTGTTTTTTCCAAGCATTCTAAATTTAATCAAGATTATCTCATCTGCATCACACACATGTAGTTATTATGAGAGAGCATTATACAAAATCCATTTTAGAAATCAAATTAATTCACAAGGAATTTGAATTTTCCCAAAATACGAAATTCTATTTCATAATTTGTTTTTTCATTGTTATTGTTGAATACTATTTTTCCTGTAATGATTTTATCTTGCATTTAGCCAACAAATTTTCAGTATTTCCTATACATCACACTTTCCTTGCAATATGTACAAAAACCTTATAACATGATCTTAGAATTGTCTACATTGATCAATTCAATCACAACTACAAAACAATTTATCAGATAGAATGGATTATCATTCTATACATATGCATGTTCCTAATTAATATCAGTAAGTTCATTACTTATTTTTATGAACATAAAATTTTGTATAGTCAATACTCAGGTGACCACTTGACTTGCAACTTACTATTTTTCCTACAATGATTCTATCTTGCATTCAACCAAAAAAATTTCAGTATTTCCTATACATCATACTTTCCTTGCAATATATACATAAACCTTATAACATGATCTTAGAATTTTCTACACTGATCAATTCAATCAAAAATACAAAAAAAATTATTAGATAAGATGAATTATCATTCTATGCATGTGCGTGTTCATAATTAATATCAGTAAGTTCACTACTTCTTTTTTTGAACATAAAATTTCCTGTAGTCAATGCTCATGTGACCACTTGACTTGCAACTTTCTTGTTGCAATGTCTAATAGATCCTGAAATGTTCTCAACTCCATGAGTTAGCAACATTTCAGCCATTAGTATAATTATTTCCATGCAATAATATATATGAATGCACTCACAAAATGAATTCAACAAATGCATTTAAGCATACAATTCTATCATGTATGAGTTCAACTTAGCCACTTACTAGACATGAGTGCAACTCTCAATGCCTATCTATTCAATGCACCTTTGTATTGATTTTCATAATGATCTTTATCTAATTCATGTATCTCACCATCCATAAATTGGAAATCTAGCCAATGTCTTAACACATTATCCACACACTTCCCATTGTATTCTCAATTACTTGGATGCCTTCCTTTTCGACCAGAACACTAGACCAAGAACACAATTTTGTGGTGTTCATTAGTGTTAGAAAAAAGGTTGCAGTCCAAGTTTCAATTAAAGGTAGGAATCTAATTGGATATTTGTGTGGTACATAACCTTTCTATATCCATACCTTTCCATATCCAACCATGTCCTGGTCTCATACATGACTATCTTTCCTAGCATCATTCCTATAACAAGTTCTTATCTTTTATCTCTTTGGTTATTCCCTCATAACCAAATTAACATGGCATGCTACTATGTCAGTGTGTGCATTCAAAATATAAAAATATTTGATAAGTATAACATGCCTCTAGCCTTTACCACACCTAGTGGTAACTTATTCCTGTTAATGCACTTAAACAATACCATACTGAGTATTATAAAAATTCAATCTGGGGAAATTCTTACCTGAATTTCCCTTTGGTAATTATGCAACATAATTTCAAAAGAGAAATACTTACTTGCATAGCTTCCATTAAACGAATTTGATGCTACTTGATTAGCTAATGACAGTAGAAGCTCTCATGCCTCTTTATCAGTCTTATAATCAACATTCTAGATTTCTATTGCTTCCTTCCATATGCAAAAACATTATCTACAACACTTGAAAGCATGCAAGCATTCACTCTTTATGGTTTTTCCAACAATCCATAACATACTTGTTGTTACAATAATTGCAACAACTTGTTTCTCCATGTATCACTTTTCCTTGTTTATTCCAGAAGTCTTCAATTCTTCTAAATTCTTGAATATTCATGTGCTCTTCACGGTAACCACTATTCCTGATTATTTCTGAATTGAGAACTTTCTATCCAAATCACTCTTGGTTTCCTTTTCTTTTCCATCCAAGTACTAACTGATATAAACCTTCATCTTTATTTATTTATTGGATCCATCTATCCCAACTCATACTTGGATGAATTATAATTCCAATCATGTTGTCTTATAGACTTTGGATCTTCAACATCCATTTACTTTTCAGACTGAACTTCTTCAGCTCTTTCTTGACTGAATACTTTAGTATTTGATTTTTCTTGCACTCTTCTCTTTTCCTTTCCAACTAGCATCAAACTTGGCTTTTGTTAGCACTTGGTAAATTGGAGGCTGAAGAGAAACGACCTACCAAGGTAACCTACAAACCAACTTTAAGACTGGAAACTATCCTTCCCAATCTAGAGAGGGCTCTCTCTGAGACCTAGTCTTTGATTTATAATAACTTTGGACTGGCGAATAGATTTAGATACTTGAGAAAGTTTTTTCTAGTTTCACTGGAAATGAAGTATAGTACATTTGGGCTATGGAGTTAACCCCCTGAAAACAAGAGAAATCAGTGGCTGGTAAAGGAAGCTTCGAGAGGATAAAGGATAAATAGGTAATGGTCCTTCAATTTCAATATCATTGTTTATAGAGAAAGAAAAGAGAAACATAAAGAAAGTTAGAGCACCATTAGAGATGAATTCTGACTTAACTTAGAAGAAAACAAAGATTTTAAATGGTTGAGTCTAAAGAACCACGAGATGAATTTTAAACCCTTTAAATATTAACAATTTAAACAAATGAAACATACATGAATTTGTAGGAAAAAGGAATTACATACGAAGATAGGATCACAATACATAAAACCACCACCATTAGAATATTTTCATCAAAATCTCCAGGACCTCTACATTATATTTCCATCAGATTCAGAAAATTAAATTCAAGAGTGCCCTGTCTACCCTACTTTTCCAACTCGGATTATATAAAAAATATTAAATATATATAAAAATAATTCCCTCTTGGGATTCCATGCTCGAACTACTTTCCCATAGAATGTCGAATTCAGTTACTTCCCCCCTAGACAACCTTTTCAATAGAATTTACTAAAAATAGAAACCCGACTGTGCCCAATCATAACATAACCGATATATTTGTTTCAATCATTTTGTCATGAGTAATATTTGACCATCTAGTTGTGATAAATCAATGTTTCCTTCCAAGGGGTTCCCGAGTAATCATGCGTACTGTTGGAAACTCTATCACATTTGTATAGTGCACTCTGGTTGCTACTGCGCAATCACTGGCTATAGTGTGTGCATGGAAATTGTGTGTAGCGGATGTCCATTTGTGGTCATTCGTTCAACTCCAGGTGGAAATAACGGTCGGGTACCATGCAACTCTTTCAAAACTTGCATGTGTTTCATTAATAGTTTCCCTTCTCATTAGGTAAGTTTACAACGTATGCGCAACAAATATTCATTGTGCAAGTGTTTCGTCTAACTTCTTGTTAACGTAAGAAAGAAGGATTTGTACAAATAAATATTCCATACTACAACCCAAAAAGACAATAATGGGGCTTTGTTACTCATGCCTCTGGCGTTGCCTACAACCTTAAATCTCTGATTGTTTTTCTTAAAAACCAGTTTTGTTTGCTCAAACTCTTCACCTGTCTCAACAAAACTGCATTTATTTTCAGTTTTGATTGAGGACTGGAGAGAGATGCACATGAATTATCAATAGTCGGTCTACACTCTTTGAAATGTTCTATGATTTGTTCCTCTAACATCATCTTCTCCTCTTGAATCTCAATGATTACATATTGGGCCTCTTTGAGCTGGTTTTTAAGTCAATTTACATTTCTTTCTCTCGTTCTTGGTGAGGTAGAGGGTAACTAATCTTCTCGAATCTGCAAAGCTGGTGTTTTGATAGTCCTTTCTGCCAACTATCTTCTTAAATATTTTTTCTCTTGATAAAATTGGGCAATAACGTGTTTTTCTTGCTTCAGTTGCTGCGATAATTCCTGAACATTTTCATTTTCTTCACCTAAATCCACCTGCCTTTCATCAATTCCCTTGTTTACACCTTCAACAAGCTCTAGGTGAATGGTGTGCATGGGAAATATCTTGGTAGAAGACTTGGTGCACGGTTTACTGGGAGCTTGGATCTCCTTGGTTTTATTAGTCAACCTTCACTTTCTTTTCTTCTAGGATGTTGGTTGACTGAATGACCGGTCTTCTAATTATTTCCCCTATATTTTTCCTGTAACATCTTCGTTTATTGCCTCAACACTGTGAATTTTGTTTCCTTTACAGGTAGAGGAACATCTCCTTTGGGGTCTCTGGGGATGTTAGCCGAAATCAGAAAATAATACCAGTCCTTGTTCAAATGTCTCATTTCTTCAACCACTGACATCTTGATTAACGAAAAATGGAATAAATTGTTCGTCGGCTGATCATCCTTGGCCTGGATGTTGTCCGCCATATTTCCCAAGATTCATCACAAGAAGAAAGGTATATTCAATGGATTTTTCCATGTGAAGTGCATCAGTAACCTGATGTGATATGGATACACCATGTTGAACCTTCCTTCATAGGTGAAAAATCTTTTAATTATATTTAGAAATTTCTCGAAAGGCTCCAGGATATATTGGCTAGGAATGTCGGCTCCAACTTTATGATTTTGACATTCGGGCTTGATGAAATATATATAACATGAAATGTCTAAATGCATGCCTTTAAACCACTTTTATCTACGTGGAGGGATCTTCATCGTAGCTGACACAGTTTCCTCCGTCTCTCAGAAAGTGATTTCCACAATTGTCACATTGACCCCAATAAATTTGAGGGTGAACTGCTCAGCCAGCTTCGCATTATATCCTTTGATCCTTTCACAGAAATTCATATGCCCGTCTTGCTCAAATGATGACCTAATCATCGAGTCTTCATTTATTAACTCCAGATCCTGAGGTTCAAACCTCACGGCCTTTCTACTTCTCTCCTTCTTTCTTATGCTTTGGGAAAATTCCATGATGCTGGTATATATTGATTCCATGCATACGTTAATGAATTGTGATAACCTCTATATGTGGAAAATAAGAATGACGAACTTTGCAAAGACTACAAGAAAGGTAGAAACAAAAATCTTTCCGCGACAAACAAAATCAACCACAGAAATTCCTAGCGCAACAATAAAGTGCGATGGAAAAAATAGGCAGAATGGAGAAACTCGACATGACAACAAACAACAATAGTAGACTTGACGTGGTAGGGAATTGTGGTGGAAAATTCTAGCGTACTGGAAAACTCGGTGCGACAGTAAAGCAAGAAGGAAAATTGGCGCAGTGGGAAAACTCATCACTAAAGGAGGAAATTCATAATGAAGAAGGTTGACTGTGAGAAGAAACAATTCGTCCAAAAATCTAGCTTGTAGCGAGCTCCAAAAGAATTTAAGCAATGGTTGAAAACAACGAAGGAAACATAGAAAAATCAACACAACAGACTTACATAACGACTGGAAATAAATAACTTTTACATAGGGAAGGGCTCCAGAGCTTGCTAAAACAACTAAGGATGACGCACAAACTCTGAAAGTGAAGGAAAGGCATGAAGGGTGACCAATATTTATGATTGAACGGATACAAAATGAAATCATGGAAAGGGACAGTAAATCCATGGTGGCGAGAAGTTAGAAAGAAAGTTGAAGATTTGTGCAACAAACTCGTGCAACAGGTACACTTTTGAAGTGTGCAAAGTACAAATGATAGGAATGCCATGATTGTTTAATTTTCTGACTTCATGATTAGGGAATGATGCTCATGGAATCTTTCAACATGACCTTTACCCTAACCACGTGACTCAATTTTGGTACATAGTTTCCACCTTTTCGACATGACTCGAGACTTAGCGAAATGGACCCTTATGATTTAAACGTGGTGAACCATACACCCCTTTAACCAACTTATGTCTAGACCCATTACTCGATGATTTATAACCACTCTTTATTTAATCACTGATGTTACAAGATTTGACGCACAAATAATGACGAATATAGGGCTAACTCTAACTGCAAAAATCATAGTGATAACAACTGTCTCCAATGGGGATGTTATCCTGCCAGTGAGGTAGCAAAGAAAAGTAGACCAAGTACCTAAAAATT
The DNA here is from genome assembly GCA_032191745.1 of Picea mariana. NCBI lineage: Eukaryota > Viridiplantae > Streptophyta > Pinopsida > Pinales > Pinaceae > Picea > Picea mariana. The sequence continues at coordinate 43,682 of JASDQU011103508.1, forward strand.
GGGCTTTATTTGACTCAAAGACTCTAAAACGACAAAATAAACTCGTTTCCATACCCTCTTGACACAACTATGACTAAATTCAACATAAATTTAGGGCCTTCACTTCAAGCTTCAATTTCCTGTTGATTATTGATTCGAAATGATTTATATGAAAATGAAAATGGTTATTTACAATGACATGAAGAGACCAATTTTTTTTTCTAAACAAGATAATGTTTGAGAAACCTGCCATTCACAGGTCCCCCACCAGTAAGATCACTATAAAGCTCTTGCAACAAATAGGCATTGTTCCCATGGTATGCAACAATCTTGAATGGCCCCATCCAAAGATGATCAAACTTTCCATGTCTCCCTCTATCTTTATTTCTTGCATCCCACTTTAGTACCAAATCAGTCACCTTGAAATCATCTTCTTTGGAGTGTCTTTCAAAAAATCCTTTCATCTTATCTTAGTGCAACTGTGATTTATTGACAACATGTTCTCTCATTTGTTGTGCATGGACCAATTTGTTTATTCTCCTTAGAGCATCATTTGGTTCATCTTCTTGCTCTTGCAACAGTATCCTCACTGGAAATCCTAATGAGGTAGGAAAAAATTCCTCATATGAAAAGGTGATGTGGAGATAAACCTTTTAGTGGTGATTCTATCAACCCATAATGCATAGATGAGATTTTTATGCCAAGTTTTCTTGTTTTCCCGCAGAAGCTTTTTAATAATCCTGGTCAAGATTTTGTTAGACAATTCAACCAACCCATTACCTTGTGGGTAATAAGCTATGGAATGGCCCAGTGTTATGTTATAGTCACTACAGAATTTCTCCATTTTCTTAGATTTCAATGTCGTTGCATTATCGGTAATGATATTGATTGGACAACAAAATCTAGACAAAATATTACTCTCTAAAAATATAATGATGACAGTATCAGTAGCTTTCCTTGTGGGGACCGCTTTAATCCATTTGGTGAAGTAGTCTGTGGTTGTCACTATCCACCTATGCTGAGTTGAGGATGGTAGATGAATTTCTCCTATAAAATTAAGGCCCCATTGCATAAATGGTGCTTCAACAGAGATAATATTTAAAGGTAGGGGCTACAACTTTGTTTTCCCATCAAAGATCTAGCATTCATGACAACTGGAAACTTCCTTGTATAGATCAAAAACAATACTAGGCCAAT
>JASDQU011103508.1:44938-58586 GCA_032191745.1 Picea mariana
TATAATTTTTCATTTCTTCCTCCAACAAACAATTTAGTAATATCCCACCTGGATCTCTCAAATACAAAGAATTGTTCAGAATAAAAAACTTTGTTGCTTTCAACTTCAAAAATCTGGCCTTGTTTTTGCTTAATCTAGGAGGAGCTTGTAAGTTTCTTAATACGTAAATAACATCAACATACCAAGGAGAATCAAGGAACTTTTGGGATATTTGTGGGACTTCTTCTTCCTGTGATTTTTCCAACAAATCAACAATAAAATTGATTCCCAAAACATCGCAATTTGACTATGTCATTAATTTTGCAAGCCCTTGACCCCTAATAAGCTTTGTAGGCTTGATTTCAAAGTCATATTCCAACATTAGTGCTATCCATTTTCCCCTTCTCCTTTTAGGATCAGGATGAATCAAAATATCCTTTACAAAATTGCTAGGCACGTAAGCAATGGCATAGGAATGTAAAATATAAGTTTTGAATTCTTTAAGGGCCTTCACCAAGGCATATGCTTGTTTTTCCATGATGTCATACCTTAATGGGAAGTCTTTCAATGTCATGCTAAAATAATCTATGTGATTTTCAAAGCTCTGCTCATCTTTTTGCAACAAAACACCAACAATGGTGTGTTTTGAGGTAAAGGAAAAAAAGATAAAATATTTTGAAAATTTTGGGTTGGCTAACATTGGAGCTTTGGTCAGCGCCACTTTAATATATTCAAATGCCTTCCTATATTCATAAGTCCATTTTATTTCATTTCCTTTCCTGAGCATATTTGTGATATACTTTATGATCTCAGCCAAGTTGGTAATGAACCTCCTCAAAAAATTTTCTTTTCCTAGGAAAGGCTGTACCTCTTTCTTTCTTCTGGGAGTGTTGATATTTAGGATTTCTTCCACTCTGTTGGGGTCTATTTTTATGCCTTCTTTTCAAATTATGTGTCCAAGCAATTTTCCTTCTTGCATTCCAAAGTTTGATTTTTTTGGATTTAACGAGATGCCAAACTTTCCACATTTCTAGAAAACCTTTCTTAGATGTTCGAGATGTTGATCATCGAAATATGAAAATACAATGATATCATCCAAGTAAATCACAATAAAATTATCCTTTTCCTCAGAAAAGGCTATGTCCATGGCCCTTTGGAAATTCACTCCGGCATTCATAAGCCCAAAAGGAATTTTCACATACATGAAAGTGCCCCAAGGTGTTGTAAAGGTTGTCTTCTCGTTGTCATCCAGATGCACCATATTCTGGTTGTATCCAGAAAAACTGTCAATAATTGACATCTTCTAAGATCCCACCACCTTCTGCAGGATGTAATCCATCTTAGGAAGTGGATAATTTTCTTTGAGAGACACCATGTTTAGATTCTGAAAATCTACACATAATCCTATCTCACAATTTTTCTTCCTAATGGGCACTAGGTTAGCCACCCACTTGGAAAATATTAAGTACACAATAATATTGACATCAAACAATTTCCTTACCTCCTTTTCAATCAATGGCAACAACATAGGGTTGATTCTTCTCAAATTTTGCTTGAAAGGTTTTGGATCCTTCTTGATGGGAATTACATGTTGAATTACCTTAGTATCATAGACCTTCAAATATCCATAACTCCATGCAAATACATCATGGAAGTCTTTCATAAGGCTGATACACCTCTGTTTGATTTCTGGACTGAGCGTTTTCAACAGTTTGATGATATTGGGGTCTTGTTGAGTCCCAATGTTGCAATCTTCTATATCATCGTTGGAAGGGATTTTAGGATTTCTGGCTACATCATTGTTGTCAAAAAGCTTTTCCAATGGGACCAAGCCTTTGAGAATAATGTTATTTTTCAGCTGCACTATATCTCTTCCAACAATGTTATTTTGAAAAAGGTCATTGTTGTTGAAAACAATTGCATCTTCATTCACTTCAAAACAACACTCATCATCGATATTTACATTATCAAATTCATCACTCATTTGAAGGAATATTTATCCATGTTTGTTGTATTCAAATACTTTCCAATATTTAATGTTATTAGGGACTACTAGCCTATGTTTGACTTCAATTTCGTACTTTTTACTAGAAAAAATTGGAATTTTGAAAACTGAAGCTGAAGTAGCCAAAGCATCAACAATTCGATTTTGCCACCTAGGAATCATAGACAAATTATAATCTGAAAATTCTTCAAGAAGATCAAGCACTAAATTTGTAATATCCCTAGGCCAAACCCAATTGTAATGTAAATGAAAATGTACTTAAGATGGTAAGCTATTTTGACATCATTTTGTATGCACATTTCATGGTATAGTGTGTGCATGTACTGTGCAGAAAAATGAGGAAGTGTGAACATTCCTGGATACCACGTGTAGCAACTTGAGTGTGCACGATTGTGAGGGCAGCGAGCCTTTGTGTATATGTTGTGTTTTATAGGCTGGTGAGCCAATTATTATAAGCTAGGATGCTTATGTTTTGATTAGGCTGGAGAGCCTAGATGTTANTAATATAAATACATCATTGTGTGCAGACCAACCACGATAAAAGAGATGGGGGAATAAACTCCACTAGTTAGGGAAAGGGAGGGGCTAAGCTAAGGAAAGAAGATAAGCTAGGGAGATTAAGCCAAAAAGGAATATTATATTAATATTTCTTAAATATAAAGTATGGATAATTATTTTATCCTAAGTTCTAAAGTTGGGCACAAGTGGGCCAAAGTATCTCCCAACATGACAAGTGTCAAGTTGGGGACATGCATACATATTGTTGGGACTTAGTTCATTTCCACACACTTTTCCATCATTCAACCATCATTCAACCATGATTCCATGATCATTTTCACTCACACAGTCAATTATCTTTCAGACATTCATTTCAATGTACCTAAACCGTATCCATAGTCATATATGTTTGGGTAGCTGGTTAGCTTGGGAGTTGGACTGAAGAAGCAGGTTGTCAGGCCTGTGGGATATTGAAGAGGTGGGTTGTCAGGCCCGTGAGAAATTTCTCTCTGGATGAGAGAATTGTTGGGGAATTGATTTTCTGAAGGTGCTAAACTACAACTGTAGGGCTCTAAGACTTCATGTCTAACTTGTTGTTGAAGCCCTGGAAGGGAAGTAGGGAAGTCGAGGGTCTTTTGAATAGAGAAGGGGCACACTTCCTGGGGTGGGACAGGCATGTGGGGAATGAGGGACTGTAGGCTTTTATTTGAGTGAGCACCTAAGACAAAGTCTTTCCTGTTGTCTATGAGCCTTTAGCCTAGCTAGGAATCCCTTTACCTAGGTGGAGTTTAGTCCCAGATCGAGGGTGACTCACTGTTGAGAGTGATGAATAGTGTGGTCTAAGGTTGGGAGGTTTGTGGAAGGTCTGCACGTAGTTGGTGACATTCTTACTAAGATAAGTTCCAATTGTGTGCTAAATTTGCATGTTGCATTGTTATTTACGTGTTTATTTTTATGGGTTTATCCTATAACTGTCTGTATGTTTATGGGTATTTCCTGTATATGCTACATGTCTATGTTTACTGATATTTCAGTGTGAATCCATGAATTTATGAATGTTTTTGTCTGTTTATTTTTTACATGTAAAGATTCCTCAAGTGTTCTATGTGCATATGTTTTAATTGCATGCAGTTAGAAAAATATATGTGGCATAGCTCAGTTGCATAGTGGGTATGTTACAGTATGTTTCACAGAGAGAGAGCGTAAGAGTTCTTTAGCATAGCATGGATGGTCGGGGACATTACAAAATTCATATATGCTCTCAATCTATGATGCTTGGACTAATATATACCCTTTACCTAGTTAATGAAAATCTCATAATCCCCATGTAAAGCTATCCTTCTAGCACCCAATCCTTTTAAAGTATTCAATCCCAAAATTAGTGCCTCATATTCGGCCATATTATTGGTACAATTGAAAGAGATATTGTAATAATAGAGTTGTTTACCCACCTTGGGAGGGCTAATCCACACACCAGCTCCAACTCCTTCCCTGCCAATAGCTTTGTCGAAACTTGTATTCCACATTTCATCCTATGCACTATTTTGTTGATCTGTAATTTCCTCTGTTCGATGCTCAGTTTTGTATTTGATAGCCAAGGCAGTTGTTGTATCCCCCTCTTCAAAACTCAAGTTATTATAGAATATATAGGAACCAAATCCAATATCAACAAAGTAAATAGGATGATTATTTGGTTGAGTTTTTCTACTCACCATGTACTTGAGCAACACTTCTCTATACAACCTCCTTTCTTGGACAAAAAAAGGAATAGTAGTATATGTCATGTCCATTTGCAAAGTTCCTTTCAACTTTTCAGCCCAAGATCTATATAAAAACATGCCAAATTTCAGAGGGATGTTGGAAACCGCCACGTCCATGATCATATTTTTCTATGGGATTTGAGACAATGATACGACCAGATCTTTGATCAAACCTAAGAATTTCACCTTCCTTGAGTCAAAAGAGAAAATATCATTATAAGGTCTTGTAATGTCTAGGCCCAAATCATCCATGACCACCTTGGGCATGGTATTATGTGATGCTCCTAAATCTAACATGGCATTATGTAAGGTCATGTCATGAATTTTTAGGCTAACATAGAAAGGAGGAACATCATCAACATTGCCACTCTTTTCCACACGCGGGCCAAACAAAATAGCAGGGTGATCATCTTGTATGTTCAAGGTGTCAAGGGCCTCTTCAATTTTTAGCATTTTAATTATTTAATTTTTATATTCTCCATTCTTGATCATCTCATCAAACAAAATAGAAATTTTGATTTTAGCCATTTCACTTTCAAAATTAAAAGGAGATGGAGTTTTTTCTACCTCTTTGATGGCCATTTACTTTATTTCCTCAGGTATTTTTTTTGGGGGTTCTTATTTTGATTTTCATTTCTCCATTACATGCCTTACTGAATTATGTTTCTTCGGTTGGCTTGAAGAAGGGGTATTTTTCTGAAGTTCCCTTGTAGGATTCGCCTTTGGAATATTTGCAGGCGCCTTTTTACTTGTGAGGTTATACTGCTTATGTAGCTGCATAATAGAATTGTGGTATCCTTTCCTAAACTATTTTGGTTCCGATGACAACATATCATCATTCTCCTGCATAAACTCATCATGTGCATCCATAAATTAGATCTTGTTCTCCTTTGGTTAAGAAGAATTTTTTTTTTGTATCGTCACAACAATGCATATGGTCTTCGATTATTTTATCAAAATATGTTTTTGCATATTTGTTTTGGAAAGGAGGCTTTATTTTTTGATCACCTTGATCCCTCTGGTCTCTTTGCCTAATCTGTGGAACTGGGGCTCTTCTAAAATTTTGATTTTGGGGATGAAAATCAGTTTGATCCCTGGTGGCAGGCTTATTTTCCATGAACATCCTTTCCATGAGTCTTTCCATAGTCTTCATCATCCGTTCAAATTGATCGTCTAATGATTGAGACATAGAGGGTTATGCTTCCCCTTGGACCTTATTCACACTTCTGTCAAGATTATGTTTGATCTTCCATGATGCCAACAGATTTACTTCTACTTCAATTGTGTCACTCATCATATCATCTAATGTATTAGATATTCTTTCTCTTAACATCAAGGCAACTTCACTGTCAAAAGAATCAACATATCGAAGTTGGGTAGCTGCGGGAGGAGGTTTGACTTCTGTGGGAATTGAATTATAAACTTTCATAAATCTAGTTGAGAACTCTTGTACTGTTTCATTTGGTGATATTTTTATATTATTATACTGAGTTATTAAGTGAAGAAGATTCTTTTTATCACCCCACCTGGCGAGAAAAAGTGTTTAAAAGCTACAAAATTAGGGATAATCATTGGTCGAAGAGATTTGAACCATTTTCTGACCTCACACGAGAGATTTTGTGCAAACAATCTTGTTTTTTCATCCTCATAATCTAACTCTTCCTGGTAGACAAAGTCATTAAACCAATCTAAGTTTTTTTGAGCTGAAGCATTCCATTTATCATCGTATAATTTAATACTCTGATTATAATTCTGAGGAAAATCATGTAATTGGGCTGGCAGGGTGAGAGGGGTGAATCTGGTAGCCATGAATCTAGGAGGAATTTGGACTGGCTGAATATTCTGAGTGGGAATTACATCAGTTTGATGGGCTTGGTTGGTATCAAATATTGTAACTTTTTATCATCGAAGATGATTTCATTCAAATAAGATTTTGATATGGACCTGAATAGGGTTTGTTCAAATAATAAATCGAAGTCAAGTTCATCAATGATTGTTTCCCCATCTTTAGGCAAAGATAGGTTCCTTTCCACGTAACATACTGAGTTTGTTATCCTTTCCTTTCTTTTATGTAGAATTTTTTCAGGATCAAACACAAATGTTGTAGGCTCTGAATCAGTGTTCTCTTTAGTGTAAACTTTCTTAGGAGCCAGGATTTATGATTCAAACTACTTCACGCTATTGATCTTATTCAATGAAGTCGCCAAGCTAAAATATGTTTCAACCAATATAGGTATCTGATTCACTGTTACCCTCAAGGATCAAATCTACAACTTTAGTCATTTTTCCAAGGGAAAGTTTTCAATTTTGTCCCCGACAATGGCGCCAAAATGTTAGCACTTGGTAAATTGTTGGGATGAAGAGAAATGACCTAACTAGGTAACCTACAAACCAACTTTAAGACTAGAAACTAGCCTTCCCAATCTAGAGAGGGATCTCTTTGAGAACTAGTCTCTCATGGATAATAACTTTGGACTGGTGACTAGATTTAGATACTTGAGAAAGTTTTTTCTAGTTTTGGTGGAAATGAAGTATAGTACCTTTGGGCTATGGAGTAAACCCCATGAAAATAGGAGAAACCAATTAATGGTAAGGGAATATTCGAGAGGATAAATGCTAAATACGTAATGGTATTTTAGTTTCAATATCGTTGTGTATGGCGAAAGAAAAGAGAAACATAAAGAAAATCAGAGCACCATTAGAGATGAATTATGACTTAACTTAGAAGAAAACACAAAGTTTAAATGGTTGAGTCTAAAGCACCATGAGATGAATTTTAAACCCTTTAAATAATTCCAATTTTAAAAAATGAAATAGACATGAATTTGCAGGAAACAAGAAATACATACGAAGATAGGATCACAATACATAAAACCACCGAATCTTTTCATCAAATTATTCATGACCTCTGCATTATATTTCCATTAGATTCCAAAAATTACATTCAAGAGTGCCCTATCTAACCTACTTTCCCAACCTGGATTACATAAAAAATATTCAATACATAGAAAACTAACTCCCTCTTGGGTTTCCATGCTCGAACTACTTTCCCCTAGAATCTCAGATTCAATTACTTTTCCCTTAGACAATATTTTCAACGGAATTTATTAAAAATAGAAACCCAACTGCGCCCAATCATAAAATAACCGACATATTCATTTCAATCATTTGGTCATGAGTAATATTCAACCATCTGGTTGTGATAAATCAATGTTTCCTTCCAAGAGATGCCTGAGTAATCATACATACTGTTGGAAACTATGTCACCTCTGTATAGAGGACTCTGGTTGTTGCTACGTGATCATTGGATATAGTGCGCGCATGGTGATTTTATGTAGGGGATGTCCATTTGTGTTTGTTCTTGCAACTCCAGGTGGCAACAATGGTTGGGAACCATGCATCTCTTTCAAAACTTGCATGTGTTTCATTAATACCTTCCCTTCTCATTAGGTAAGTTTACAACGTATGTGCATCGAATATTTACTGTGCAAGTGTTGCGTCAGACTTCTTGTTAACATATGAAAGCAGGATATATACAAAGAAATATTCCATGCCACGACCCAAAAAGACAAAAATGGGGCTCTCTTACTCATGCCTCCGACGTCACCTGCAACCTTAAATCTATGATTTTTTTTCTTAAAGACCAGTTCCATTTTCTCAAACTCTTCCCATGTCTCAACAAAACTGTGTTTCTTTTTAGTTTTGATTGAGCACTGGAGCGAGTTTCACATGCATTATCAATAGGTGGTCTACACTCTTTGAAATTTTCTATGATTTTTTCCTCTGACATCCTCTGCTCTTACTGAAACTCAATGATTACATCTTGGGCCTCTCTGAGCTATGTTTAAGCCAATTTATATTTCTTTCTCTCATTATGGGCGAGGTAGGGGGTAACTGACTTGCTCGACTCTGTGAAGCTGGTGTTTCGATGGTCCTTTCTGCCAATTGTCTTCTTAACTCTATGTTCTCTTGTTAAAATTGGGCAATAATGTGTTGTGTTTTCTTCAGTTGCTACAAACATTCCTAAACATTTTCATTTTCCTCACCTAAATCCACCTTCCTTTCATCAATTCCCTTGTTTTCACCTTCAACAAGCTCTAGATGAACGAAGTGCATGGGAAATCACTTGGCATAAGACTTGGTGTACGATTTGTTAGGATCTTGGATCTCCTTAGTTTTATTAGTCAACCTTGACCTGCTTTTCTTCTGGGATGTTGGCTAATTGAATGACATGTCTTCTAATTCTTTCCCTTTTCTTTTTCGAGTAAGAACTTCCTTTATTTCCTCTACACTGTGAAGTGTTGTTTCCTATGAAGGTAGAGGAATGTCTCCTTTGGGGTCTCTAAAATGTTAGTCGAAATTAGAAAAGAACCTGTGTCCTTGTTCAAATGTCTCAATTCTTCAACCACTTACATCTTAATCAACGAAAAATGGAATAAATTGTTCCTTGGTTTATCATCCTTGTGTGGACGTTGTCTACCACCTTTCCCAAGCTCAGACACAAGAAGAAAGGTATATTCAAGGGATTTTTTCCTATGAAGTGATTTAGTAACCTGATCTGATATGGATACACCTTGTCGAAACTTCCTTCATAGGTGAAATATATTCTGATTATCTTTAGAACTTTCTCGAAAGGCTCCAGGAGATATTGGCTTGGAATTTCGGCTCCAATTTTCTGATATTGACATTCAGGCTTGACGAAATCCATATAACATGAAATTTCTAAAGGAATTCCTTTAAACCATTTTTCTCTACACGGAGGGATCTCTGTCGCAGCTAACGAAGTTTCCTCCATCACTTGGAAAGTGATTCCTGCAATTATCGCACTGACCTAAGTAAAATTGAGGGAGAACTACTCATCCATCTTTTCATTATATCCTTTGATCCTTTCATAGAAGCACATACACCCAGATTGTTCAAAATATGCCTTGATCATTGGGTCTTCATTTATTAACTCCATACACTACTACATATTGAAAAATTTCCGATGACCAATTGCGACGAAAGTACTCTTTCATCGCAACATGCAAGAGAAAAATTTCATCTTTTCTAAATCTACCCCTTATTCGTCACAATTTCGATGCCTATAGTTTGACTAAATTATTATGGTCAATGTTCGTCGCACAAGCGACAACTTTAGATTGTTCGTCGCTCTTATGATGAATGTTGACCATATTTATTTAGTCAAAATTTACCAGTGAAAATGACCTAAAATAAATGGATTTCAAAAATAATGGTTGGTCTTTTTTTGCTTCTAGATTAAGATACTTCTTCACCTTGTCCATTTGTGAGGGAATCTTGATTAGCTTTGAAAGGGGAACTAGAACTGCTATCTTATAGTTAAAACATTGACTACATTGACATTTAGTTTCACACTATCACTAGTGGTACTCTTGTTAGAAGGCAATGAAGTCACTGGACTAGTATTCAAAGGTAGACGTGGACTACTCCATGGCTTTCTTTGTGGCTCAGAATCATTGGGTTGTAAAATCTTCAATGATTTATTCCTTCTCATGTATTAAATGTATTTATCTTTCCTAAGATTTTTTTTGGCTTCTTCACCTATAGAGTTCAACATGGTCATCCTCATAAACCTAGCAATGGTAACACTTCTTTTTTCTTCATAAACCTATCCCCTACCATCTATAATCTCAATAACCCTTATCCCATTAACAACTAATAGAACCCTTGGTATCTATAAAGACATATAATCTCTAATCCTTACACCTTTTATTGCATCTAACTAAAATAACAGTGGATTCCTATACCCTTCGATCCATAACCCTATAACCCATCTCATTCCTAAACCATATAAATCCCAACAAAAATAACCACTTCCATGGTACATTATAACCCATAATATAAGACATAACCACTACAACTCCTAATCCCTAAAACTTATAACACCTATAAAAATTATACTTATCTTTCACCTCAAGAAATTAATGATATAAAGCATGGTAAGGGAATGACACTTCTAACCAATAAAACAAAACCCCAGAAACTTCATAACACCTCATACAAAAGGAACAAAGTTCAGATTATAAAAATATCACAATTGGTTTTCATGAAAGCTATAAGTTGTTTAATTCTGATCAATGGAGGATACCAAAAATATTAGGTGATCACAATCAACAATGTCCCATTTGCAAGCTAAACCCTTTAGTCCACCAATATCAATGGTACGAGTTTATTCATCACAATGTTGGTTACAAGTCCCATCCCATACATCATAATAGATTTTTTTGCTTTTTTTTATGGAACCTAAACTTGGACAATCATTACAAGATTTCAAAGGAAATATTACCAAAGAAACAACTAAGCAAAATTTCTGACACAATATCTTGTTGAAATGTTTTTTATTTTGTTTAATCCTCATTATTAATTACAGACATTGTTTCACCCATAACTAGGACTGTATTTACATCACACTAACATATAAAATAATATATTATTATGTTTATTATAACATTAAAAGAAAGATTGTCATATTAATTACTACTTTAACATATATATAACAAGCACCTTTGATAGCATCCCAAATGAGACAACATATTAAAACACTAGCATGAGCATTTTGGCATCATAAGTAGAGACCCAAAACATTCTTAACATGCCTCATTTTCCATCAAGATCTCCTTTTGGTCACATGGTTCTCCATAATAACTTAAAATGTAAATAATCTTGCGACGAATTTGCTATACTATCGACGAAAAAAGTTTGTCGATAATTTTATGCCATTAGTATGTAATTTTGTACAAAAATAATGGATCTTTGGGACTACACCATGGTCAAGGAATGAGGAACGCGGAATGAAAATTGCACGAGGACTAGACACCGACAACATGGACCTACGAATGGGGCCAACGCTGAAATGTTTTCAAACAGTTTTTGTATGCACTGAAATTTGTCATTGATAGAGTATTGGCATGCCTTAATGATATGGGAGGGTTTCTGGACTCAAATTTTACTCACACACCCACTTTCTTCCATCATCAATTCATCATCATGGAAACCATAAACCCTATTTTTCATATGTTCTAGTAGATATGTTAATGATTCCAAGTTTCATATTTTTATTTGACTGAAGGTCCAAATAGCTTGCAAAGTATCAATTTGAGATTTCAAGTTGATAAACCAAATATGAAAATGATCCAAGCATCATTTGATATCGTCGCAAGAGAGATGAATGTAAATAATCTTGCGACGAATTTTCTATACTATCGACGAAAGAAGTTCGACAATAATTTTGTGCCATTAGTATGTAATTTTTTACAAAAATAATGGATCCTGGGGACTACACCATGGTCAAGGAGTGAGGAACGAGGAACGATGAAAGAGGAACGAAAATTGCACAAGGACTAGACACCGGCAACATGGACCTACAAATGGGGCCAACTTTGAAATTTTTTCAAACAGTTTATGTATGCACTGAAATTTGTCATGGATAGACTATTGGCATGCCTTAATGATATGGGAGGGTTTCTGAACTCAAATTTTACTCACACACCCACGTTCTTCCATCATCAATTCATCATCAATTCTTCAAGTTTGTTAATTCCATCATCAATTCAAAGTATCTATTAATTGATAATTTGAGGAAACCACCAAAATTACATATCTCAAAAGTTTCTTACTCATTGTTGCATGTATTGATTCTTCATGTTTCCTTTTCTTTCAAATTATCTTCACAATCCATCTTTCATTCCTCATTTTTCAAGTGTGAGAAATATGGATGAGTCTCCATGGTTCTAATATCTTCCTGATAAATGTTTGTTTTAATTACTTCATGTCTCACTATTGATCCCTCTTGAATCTTGGTCATCTACAACCTTACTCACACTTACAAATTGATTACTTAAAAAATATTTCAAAATATGTAGGCTCATGTCTATCAATCAGTGCATAATTGAAATTGTCATTTTCAATGTGGGCCACTTTTGCACATCTTTGAATTATGCACATTATTTCTTTATGTCTTCTTTTTTGGTAGACATCTTCTTTGATTTTTCTACAACATCTTCAACTTTCATGGTTTTTTTTCATCTAGTCTTCATCTTCACCTCTTCTATGCATCAACATATCCTTCTATTGTAACTTGGGTAGTTTTTGAACTTTGAAATGTGCATTCTCCATTCCTTCTTTTTGAACATCTCCAAAAAGTACTGTGTAGGACAAAAAAAATCTTCCCTCAAGGATTCCTTAGAAAAATACATCAAAATTATTCTCTATATGTTATCTTCTAGCATTAAGAATAACTTGGAACTTCTCTCACCTTTCACACACTATCCAAGGTCTACCAAGAAATACATGCCAAGCATCCATAGAAACACCATCACTAATCACAAATCACTTCTATTGCACTGCCATTATCTTTTCCATTCCAAAATTCGTAAATTCCCTATGACCCATTTATAGAAAACCTTCCAAATAATCTTCTCATTAGATTCACATGAAGGAAGATAGAGATGGATCAGACGGCATATAAGTCCATTCTGGAGGTGAAACTTTGAAACTTGTTTACTTTCCACTAGTTTATAATAACTTGCAATGAAGTTAAGATCATTATCATATAAATGGGGCCATTGTGAAGTCATGTTCCTACACGAATTTAGGATAGTGGTCAATTCCACAAATAAAGGTAATGTGAGGCCATCTTCAACTCGATTAGTGTTTCCCTTATTGTACTTGATGTTTAGATGTAATTTTTGAAGGTATATGGACCTATAATAGACTATAAAAGTCATTCAAAAGAGAAACATCCAAACATGAAAGCACACCTAATGAAGTATCATATATTTTAAAAGATAAAACTTCCATATTTTAAAAATACATGATCCTATGAATGCCATTTTGTTCCCTTCGAAAGAAATGTCTACCAAATGTTAAATTTGTTAATGGATGGATGCATAAAAGTTTATTTGGGAAATTCAAAAGTCGAATGGTTTAATTTGGAATAAATGCCTAATCGTTCATAGGGGTGATTTCAAAGATGTAGAGATCCATCTTAATTTGATACAAAATTTAATACAATTTAAACATATAATTCTTTCTCATACTTAAATAATTCATTTTCCATAATATTAGCATATAATATTCAACAAAATTAAAATTTTATCCACAACACAAGAATTACTCAACAGAATAAATAAATTACCTCTTCCTGATGCTAATTCCCCCATTGATCTAGTTGTTGGTTGCTGAAACTGTGTCAAACACTACCCAAAACCGAGTTTTCCTCCCTGCCATCTAGGAGCAGCCTATCCGGCTCCCTAGCTCCAAGATACCGTAAGGATATCCTGTCACCTGTGCTCAAAACCCCCAGAAAACTAGTGCCCCCTGCTTCTGATTCACCCAAAATCCACCAAAATCAAACTCCTCCTCAAAATGCTTCCTCCTCCCCCCA
>JASDQU011103509.1:5060-16658 GCA_032191745.1 Picea mariana
GTTTGGTAAGGATATGAAAAGTATATACTTTAGTGTAGGTTTGTTTTGGAAATGAAAAAATTCCCTTATTGGTTGCAATGTAATGAGATCTGGTTTTGGCATATATCGTCATTTCAATTGAGATGTAGATTATTTGGTGGGGATTTAAATTAGGATTTGATGCAAGAGTTGTCTGGCTAAGTTAGGGAGGGAGGCAATGGAAAATGGTGACATACTCTTGTCATAGACACAAGAGCCATCACCCAACCTATCACTGTCACAAAAACAAATCAAGGGGCTTTGTAGAACATGCATTAAACTCCAAAATCCATTGTTTCACTTGTCTTAGGCTATGGTCAGCTCCACAATTCAAACCAAAAAGCTATACAAAAAGATAAAGACTTGGAATTCAAAGAGAATCAAGGAAAGTGAAAGGGTTTTCCCATCAAACTGGAAAAACTTCAACCTCTTATCAAGCCCATGAGTGAGTAGTAGTTGCCCATTTTGCTAAAAACCCTACATAATATGCACTTTGATCAAGCAATAATTTTTCTTGCTTCTAACAACAAGATCATCATTTATCCTTAATATGTCATACTTGGATCTAGAAAAACCCTTACTAACCCTAAACCCATTTTCAAGTTCTGAATCTGAATCAAAATCGAACCCAAACTCCTTGTTCTTGCTATCCGTGTTTACCCACTTCGTAGTGAGTTTAGTTTAGAATGATGTGACCTTAGCCTATTGACATAATCAATTCCTAAAATCAAATCCTCTAATTCATTACTTCTTAGTTTTCTTGAACCATTTACTATGGTGATATCCACATTTGTCTTGACATCTTCTTTTTCAAACCAAGCTTGGTTTTTCCAAATCCCTCTTCACTTTGCAACTTCAAATTTTGTTCTTCATATGCATTTATTTGGGAATGTGGTTTTTGTCTATGAACCACGCAACTACCTCCTTCCCTTGCATATGAGCAATTTTTTATCATGGATGGTACCAAAGAAAAGACTTTCCATTGATTGTTAACCATTTGAAATATTATTTCAAGAAATTATTCATGGATCATATTCAATGGATACTCTATTAGTTATTCATGAACCATCCAACACACTTCTCTTATCTTCAAAGAATGTATCATCCTAATTCACTTCAGTGTTCCCTTTCCCCCACTTCAAAGTGTTAGTATATGTACATTGGGTATGACCTTTCAACATCACAAGTTCAACCCTTACCAAGTTATAACCAACATAATATCTGTACATACATTGGTTATGACCTTCCAACATCACAAGTTCAACCCTTACCAAGTTATAACCAACATAACATTTGTACATTATTGTTGCTCTGTAAAATTAAAATTATTTCAAATATTAAGAGAAGGTAGTATAAACTCATTACAAGTTGTGAAGGTCTATAAGATGTTAACCTTAATCAAGATATCAAACTTCCTACTCACTATTAATCCCCAACCCCTCGAGTATTCGATAACTTGCTATTATATAAATTATTATAATAATTACAAATTTGGGTGACTTAATAACATAGTTTAAGTTATATATAATTTTTAAAGTTTTTTTTTATTATTATTTTAATAAAAAAAGGTGGGTTGTCCACATAATATTATGAGTAAATGAAAATTTTTAAATTGAGATTGACACAAGCCAAAACACTATGTTACCATTAAATTTGTCACTACAAAGTGTAAAAGTCCCAAGCACCTAATTGGAAACTTGTGTAACTAAGAGGTTGGCCATTGCCACTTCACCAACTTTCTTTTGCGCTTTAGACTAAAGAAAATTAAATCCTAGCCAAGGGGGCTTTCCCTATTGGTTACTAATCTTATTTCTTGTGGTATGGAGTTGGAGTAAAGAGAGCTTAGCAACTTTAAATGAAAAGGAAAAGATGGATTTTAAATGGTTTTGGGGGTTAGGGATTAAAGGGAAACCAATGTCTTATTTAGTTGGGCTATGGAGGTCATGCATGCAACTTTAGAGGGTGGTTCTATGAAGGATTAGGGGCTATAGGCAGCCAAAGTGGCTTTATCTACAACAACCCTAATTTAGGTGTTAGATACTACATATTATGAAGGGAAGGGACTCGTTATGGGAAGCTCCACATCCAAATTTATCTAGGAGTGGCCTTGTTTAAGGAATGGAACTATGTTTTTACTCACTAAGGATGTCTAAGGCATACAATTCCATTCCCTTTAAAAAAATTAACAAGAAGAAAAAGGATTTTTCCTTCTCCAATGTAGCTAGGCAACTCTCTATGGCTCCAAGATCAACTCTTATAATCAAAACCTACAATAAAAATCTCCAATGGTGCTCCTAGAACATGTAGCCACACACAAAAAAGTTCTACATACAAATATACATAACTTAGACAAATAAAAGATCATGTTTATTCCACAATCTTGGAGCTATCATACTCACAAATTCTTCCATTAATCAATCTCCAATCACAAATGGAGAGAGAAAACCCTTATATAGGTTTTAGCTCAACTCTCGCATACAATAAAATAATATTTGTTTTCCTAGATCCACTTTTCTCTCCAAGGAATACAATAAAATAGTAATCTCAACTACTTGCTTACTAAAATTGCAAGAAGTTTGTTGAGATCCTCAATTTCCTCCAATAAAATATTCTAGGAAACAAATAAAATATTATTCTCATCTCACTGACTCCAATAGACAAGTCAACAATGAATAAAGTAGGAGTTAGTTACAACAACTTTCTAAAGATAGAACCAAGAGATGAGGGCATATGCTTTGTTTGAGGATAGACTAAGCCGATGCTCCAAAAATAGCAAGATAAACATCTACCCACAAGTGTGCCCCTCTAGAAGTGTGTCCACTTGTTTGAAGTAAGCATGTATGAAGTGGAATGACCTCAATAAATAAACAAGAGATGTGTAGAAATGATATCCTCTAATCAATCCATAGATATATGTGCAAGTAACCAACCTCATCCACACATGTGGCTAGTAGACAAGGTTGCCTCATGCAATGTGATGTAGAATGAACCATAGATGCTCCATGCGACACGTGTGTATGATCTAAAGGTAGAAGTGGTGATGGAGGACTAAGTAAATGCCTTGTGAATGTGTATGCCCTCAACAAATATAGGATAGCRTYCTCATCAATTGCATGYAGAAGTGTAAAATTACCCTCCTCATGTSGACATCCATAATATGGCATGGAGATGTGTGCAAGGCGTCCTTAGGTCCTCATCATGGAAATAGACACATCAACAAGTGGAGTTCTCAATTGAAGTGGATTATGAATGCTCAAGMTCCAAGTTATCCAACTCCCAAGAATGTGTACTAAAACCTCCAAGTGGCACATGTGGMTCCAATCATCCATAGAATGAGGTAGATGAGGTGGACCCCAAGGTAGAAGGTTGGTTAGTAACAAATAGAGACCATAGTCAAGTGCCAAGACATCAAATCCCAACAACATCCACATACATGTAACAACTCCTATCTAATAGCCTCAATCCATAAGAAATKCTTTCACATGTGTGCAAGCAATGGAAAACTCCATGTAAATGAGGTGTAAATTCACCAAAAAGTGCAACGTCAAMCTCAAAACATAATAATGAATCGAAGCACTCTAATGGTGGAGTCAAATGTGTAGCAAGGAGTGGGTTGGCCCCTCAGATAAAATCCTAAGATGTTGGAAAACCATGAAGATATAGAGGGATCCCTCGGATTGAGTTCCTATCCTATAGAATATGACCATAAGACCTCAATAAACACCTCAAATTCCATGGCACTCTCACCAACAATGCCATGTCACCCATCATCATTTGTGTTCTGAAAATCATCTAAAAATTGTGCCAAGTGTTGGAAATCCAAGGGAGAGTGGAGCCCTCCCTAAGATCAATTTCCTAATCCATCAAGAATGAACATAAGAGAAAGATAGACACAAGAAATCCTAGGGCACTTTGTCCAATGAGTGTGATCCATCAACCATGACAAAATGTTGCCTTGAAACCCTAGGTTATTGAGAAATATGCCAAGGAGGTGAGCACTTTAGCAAATTAAGTGTCTATTTGATCAAGTGTTACAATAAAATACCAATAGACACTTAATATGCTTAGTAACTCCATCATAGGTCTGAAACCCATTATCCCTCTATTAAACTATAGCCAATCCCCCTAGGGTGCTCTAAAGTACAACAAAAGAGTGAGTGCTTTGCATGAAAATTATTCTATCTCAACAAGTATTGTTGTAGGAGTACAATAGACACATTAAGAGCTAGGGAGATCCCATTAGAAACTCACATCTTCGTACCATCGTCAAACCCCCCATCATTCTCTAAAACATGTCCAAGAGGTGAACACTCTACTAGGTTGGTTGACTATCTAATAAAATATCGCCCTAAGAGTAGAATAGATACCTCACATGTGAGGGTGCTCCATCACAAGTTCATATCTCATCATGCCACCATCAAACCCCATATGGTGCACAAGAACAAGGCAAGAAGGTTAGCAAAATAGTGTAATTGACATATGAAGTACAAGAGCACTCCTCTAGAAGAGCCATGTATCATGTCACCATGAAAACCCTAGTCAAACCCCGTAGGGTGCTCCAAAATGTACTGAGCAGGTGAGAGATCTATGAGATTGCTTATCTCTATTGTCAATAATTATCAATAAAGTACAATATATGCATAAAAGACTAGAGCGCTCTAGCAAAAGAACCATATCCCAACACCATGACCAAGCTTCTAAACAAATAAGCAAGGAAAAGTACCATGAAGCAAGGAACTACACCAACACCAATCTAATCCAATGGCATGAATATAACCAACATCATAACACAACAGTAGGAGCATCATCATCAAGTGATCAAACAACACCAACCAAGACCATCAACTACATCAACATCATGGAGAATCATTATGCTCACCCATCCAAAAAGTATTATCCTCAAGAAAAAATAATAAGTGATTATTTGTAGTCCATCGACATCACAACAAGTTACCCCTGAAATATGTAATTACCACTCATGTCAATATGAGGGATAACACACTCCATCCTTGAGTCAATATCATGAGAGAATCTAAAAAATAAGGAACAGTTTGTACCAGACGCCTCATCTAAGTGTCAAACTCGTACACAAAACCACAAATGGCTTATGCCCAAACATAAAAACACTAAACAACAATCATGTCAATTGTGGAGAAGGTTGGTCATGATCATTAGGGGTCTTTCCATAGCATGTAGTTGGAGGATCAAAATCGACGGGCTCAACATGATCCCACCCATCAGTGGGGGGATTTAGAGGCTTGGGCTCTTCTGAGATCGTTAATGTTAGCATACATAACTACGTGTCCATCTGTAGGAGTCTAGGTGCCCAACTATCTTCTCTATTCCAACACTCATAATCTCTTCATGTTTCCTTGTGCTAAGGCTTGTTATTGCATACATTGTAGCTTGGGAAAAGCCCAACCCAAACCACAAAGGTGTGACAACTATGGGAGTGTTTACCCACTGTCACCTTAGATAAACACTCCCTTCGCTTTAGTGATGAGGAAATCACCACAAGGGGGGAATCTCAGGTGACCCTAGGGGGTTTGATATGGAAAGTGAAACGATATGAGAGGATTCCCCTAGAGGTCAAAGTTAGGATATGGAGAGAGGCTTGATAAAGAGTCTTGATGGTTGGTGAATTATTTTCCAAAGTTGTGTACCTGAAAAATAGTGTTATCCCTTCTTGAAACAAGACAATAAATGATAAACAAAACCTTTAACCAGTGATGAATCAGCAAGAAACCTTGTTGTCCCAAAATTGCAGAAATATGGAAATATATTTTCTGTGGTAAACAATTTATATCAGCTGAAAATTATACTACCAAAACCTAGTACAAGATGACATAAACAAAGCTAGCAATGACTAGGTCATTTTCCAATAGTTAGAGAAAGACTTCAATATCATTTAAGGGACTATTAATTAGTGTTATCAGCAAGTGTTGTAACAGCCGTGTGGCTGTATAAAACTATTTCTACAGCAGCAACTTCCAGCTACCAAAATCAACAAACAATCCAGCCAAAAGGTAGCATTCAATCAGTGAAACAATTATGGCAGTTTGTTAGTGACTTTTAGTTGTAGAAAGGCGAACAATAAGTGAAGAAAAAATGATTTTGCAGCAGCCCTAATGGCTGTAGCATTAAATGTATTGTATCGATAAGATTAATTGGCTAAAGAAAACGCCCCTAGGACACAATTAAGCTTGAAGCATAAAGAATTATTTCCAATAAGAACAATTGCAATATCTCAAAAATTCACGCATACCAATGTAAGAATATTATATCTCCAATGAAAATTAGACTAGTGCTTTATCAATTGGGTTAATGGAGTCTCTTGTGTGTATGGGCTAGGGTTTGTTACTTCTCTAGGGGTGTAAGCCTTTTTACTCCCTAGAGCAAACAAAACCTAGCAAGGTAAATCTACAAGGGTGTAAGCCCTTTTACTCCTTGTAACAACCTTTGCAAAGTAGTTATTTTCAATGACAACAAGATGGATCTTGGTGGAGGGAGTATGCCCTTATACTCCTTCAAATATTTAGACAAATTAGCCTTGAAACAAGAAGAAACAACACAATATACAGAAATTTCCTTACCAATTTCAAGAGATAACATGAAAAACCCTTTGTTACCAAGAATATTCCATCACAATTGCAAAGAGATAGCGCCATGGCCTTCCTTCCAATAGATAAGTAAATAGCACCCATAAAGCATCAAGAGAGAGATAGAGTGAATTTCCCAAGGAGGGCTAAAATTTCAGCCAAGCAATATGTAATTCTCAAGTGAGACTTATGTCCAAATGAAATGAAAGTGACCTTTATTTATACAAGGTCACTTAAAACTAATTTGTCCACTTTTCAAAAAGTCAACAACAAATTAGAGAGGTTTCACTTCACTATTTTCCCTTTATAACTTAAAATTACATAAAATAACCCTTTAGAAAGGGTGACGTCATGCCCTAAAAGGGTGATGCTAGGTCTCCAAGAGAGATGTTTTGCCTCTTAATGAAGATAGTTGGGACTCCAAATGCCATGTGCCTTGGCATCAAGTGCTCTAGTGCAAGCCATGTCTCTCTCTCTCTCTCCATGAAACCACATTGCATCACCATCAAACCATGAAACCCATCCAAACCCTAGCCTCCATGTGACACCTAGAGCATAGAAGGTGACGTTTTAGGCCTCCAAAGGCTAACATTGAGGTGCAAGGGGCCTCAATGTGATCATCTCATGGTGTCTAAGTGCCTCCAAAGGAAATGTTCTTCCTCCCAAGCGTCCAATGAGGGGGGGTGCATCATCCAACATGTGGGCTTCATGCCCCAATGATTGTCCAAGCAACCTTGTGCCTCCATGAAAAAGATTTCATTGGGCAAGGCCCAACAAAGACAAACAAGTACACCCTCCAAGGGTCCACAAGTCACAAGAATCATGCCAATTAAGCCATATTTAATAAAAGAACCACCCAAACATGTGCATCAAATCCCCCCTTTTCAAAATAAACAAATGCTCCTTATACAACTTGCCAAGTTTAAGTATGGGACGGTTGTCATGGTGCCCTATTGGGTAGATCATTCCCCAAGTCAAGGAGTGTTTCCCAAGAGGCCCCTCTCTAAGTCATGTAAGAGAATATGAAGTGGATGGGGATATGAATTTTGGTCATGGGGTTTCTTGACATATAAGGGCTCATATTGTCTCATTTATGGATACCTTTGTAGAGGGTGTGCTACATCCTTGTGTTCAATGCAACCTTTTTCCCAGCCCTTTATTTGCCATTAATCGATTAAGGTATGAAAATTGAGTACTATATGAAAGGGAAAGTAAAGAGTACCACAATTCCACTTGAAGTTAGGAACACATTGAGTGCCATGTGCAAGGAAAGTAAAGACATCACAAATGCATTCCCTCGACAAGCGGAACATTTATTTATGTTTTTTATTTTACAAGTCCTTGATTTTTAGAGAGAAGCATTTCATTGCTCTTAGGACCTTAGGGAGAGCATCTAGAGGATAATTTATTGGCTTTATATTTTTCCATCTACAAGACTCTGGGCCTTTAGCCCCTTCTTCCCATGAAATGAGGTATAAGCCTTTATTGGGTCAATATGCCCGAAAACCCAAAAGATGAGGAAACAAAAAGGGAAGAAGTATGGAAGGTGATAAGTATGTGTGAGAATGGCACAATGAACCTTCAAGGAGATCCCCTAGTAGTAACCCTTTTTTCGATGGTAACCCACTTGCTAGGAAAACATGTCAACCATTGATCCAGCTGGATATTGGTGGCCACCCACCTATTCCAACTGGCTCCTCTTGTTCGTTTGTAGTTCAACACGTTCTTTTGTACTTCTTTGTAATTGTGGGTTCTACACTTCTGGGGTTGTTTGAAGCCCTACACATCTTCCAGATGGATACTGGTGGCCTCTCACCTAATCCAACTGGCTTATTTTGTATGTTTTCATGTCAACACATCTTGTTGTACTTCCAGGGCCGTTTTGGAGCCCTAAACAAGATTTTTTTGGCTCGCCACAGTCAAACTGTAGATGAAGTCAAAGTTTGATGGCATAATTTTTATTTCTCTGAAAGACCTTTCCAACGAGCTATCACGCGCCTAAAACAGAGGTCGTATGCAAAAGTTACAACCCTGGGAAGTTGAGGTACCAACTTAGCCATAGAGGCCCACATGACTTTTGGCGTTTCACATCCTAGGGTTAGGCTTTTGGATGTCTAGGGTTTTCACATTCATGAGTAATATCAAAAAGGCCCATGGAGCCTCATTGCGATATTTCTACTCAGACGGATGCGCGTAGCAGCCACATCTCTTCTCAGAGATAGCTACCACCATTCAAGCAAGTGTTTCAGTTCTGCAGTTTTACAATTTCAACCTATTTCAGTTATTCAATAGAAGATATTGTTCATTGGATATCTGTGTTATTCTTCATATCTCTTTGTTTATTGTATTCAGTCTGTTAATGAGTTCGTTCTGCTCCTAAATCTGGATCAGTGGTATCAGAGTAGTATGCTCTTCATTTATTTTTCTTCGTGCATGTCCCCAACAAGATATGGGTACAAGAAGTTGGGACTCGAACCAATCGAGTCGTTGCAAGATCGGTCACGTTGAGCCTGACAACAACCCATGGGAGACGAAAAGAAAGATGATGGAGCAGGAAATCCTTTTAAAATGTTACTCGAGGAAGCCCTTGTGCGACAAAGGGACGAAATGATTGACAACTTTAAGTAGATTCTTCGGCGACTACCCACAGGAGAAGCATCTTCATCAAAAGGCCATGCAACCCCCTTCAAGGTACAGGTAAATTTTGATATTCCATTATTTGAAGGAGTGATCGATGTGGATGTTGTAGATAAATGGTTGAATCTGCTCGAAGGGTATTTTTTGGTCCACAATTTTTTCGATAGTGAAAAGATTACTTTTTCACTCCTCAAGGTCATCCCCCATGTTAAGGATTGATGGGACACTTACTCTAGGAAAAGGGCCATAGAGGAATCTGCAATATTTTTGGTTGCCCCTACATGGGATTCCTTCCGGGATGCCATTAAAGAACAATACTACCTTGTTGGAAGCTACGAGGACTAGTACACTAGATGGACCACCCTGCCTCAAGAAAGGGACCAGACAGTACCAGATTTCACCAATATTTTTCATACCCTGCACACCAAATTGGGTATCAAAGACTCTGAGTAACATCTGGTGCTCAAATGCCGCGAGTGTTTACATAGATACATTCAAATAGAAATGGAGTTTTTGCTCATCACCTCATTGGGTACGACTTATAGATACGTTGTCAATATCGTGCAGAAATTTAAGCAGAAGAGGTGAGAGTTTGGATCTGCAAACTCCTCACAGCTGAAGCAAGGAAAAGGAGGCCCCCACCCACACAGCAAGGGACAATGAAAAGATGTCCACTCTCAGGACAACCAGTCCAAGCCGCAACACAAGAAGGGCAATGAGAAGACAAATAAGGACACGTGAAAATGGTGTGAGTACCATAAAATCCCTTGGCACAACACTGAAGAATGCCACTTCAAGCAGTCACTCGTGGTCGAGATGAAGGCTTCCGAATCAAAGGCTCACTCTGATTCCTAATCAAATCCCAAAGGAGGGAAGTGTATTATCGATGATGAACCCAGTGCCACTGTCACTACCACCGAATTCCGACCAAGCAAACCAGAAGAAACAGAGGAAGGGGAACGCCTCTTTCACTCACAGACATGGGTAAAGGGGGCTCCGCTTCATTTCATTGTTGATAGTGACAGTCAGAAGAACCTGATTTCAACAGAGGTCATCAAGTAGCTGGACCTGCCAATGACACCGCACCTGCAACCCTACACCATCGGTTGGCTTCTCTAAGGAAAAAATATTTGTGTCAGCCAACAATGTCGTATGCCCTACAGAATCAAGCCTTTCAAATATGAGGTATTGTGTGATATTTCTCCCCTTGAAGTTTGTGATGTTATTTTAGGACAACCATATTTGTGGAAGTGTCATGCTATGTATGAATCTAGACCCCGCAGTGTTATTATTACTTTGGGTAGACAATTGTACAGGATACCATATCGCCTACCGCTATTTCTTTAATCTTTGCTAAGAAATGCAGTAAGGTCATTTCATAGACTGGGAAGTTCATCTTCTTGTGATCTCTGCTCATAGTAAGAAGAAGATCGTTGCCACATACGTGGCCTCTACACAAAGCCTCTCTTTGCAGCAGAAGCAAGTGGACGAGATCGTGGAAGAATACAGAGACATCTTCTCCTCACCCACTGGGGTACCAACACACTGCCAAGTCAAGCATCCAATTGATCTGACCCTCGGTGCACCTCTACCTAATGGACCAGTCTATCATTGCTCGCTAATGGAAAATAACGAAATCAGGCATCAGATCTAAGAGCTTCTTCAAAAGGGGCACATCAAACCCAACTCCTCCCCTTGCGGAAGCACGATTGTACTAGTGTAGAAGAAGGACGGGACTTGGAGACTCTGCATTGATTACAAAGCCTTAAACAAAATCACAGTCAGGAACCAGTGCCGAATTCCCAGGATTGATGACCTTCTTGACCAACTCAACGGTGCAAAGTTCTTTAGCAATATTGAACCAAGTGATGTATGGAACCAACCTTCAAATATAAACCAATTGATATATGGAAGACAACCTTCAAATCTAAAGAAGGTCTCTTCGAATGGTTGGTCATGCCCTTTGGCTTAACAAATGCACCAACCACTTTCATGAGGTTGATGGATGATGTATTGAGACCCTTCACCAACTCTTTTGTGGTGGTATATTTGGATGGCATCCTCATCTTTAGCAGAACTTGGGAGGAGCACATGCGACATATTCAACAGGTTTTGAGCACTTTGCAGCAGCACAAGCTATATGCCAACTTGGAAAAATGGTCTTTTGGAATGAACAGGGTCCAATACTTGGGCTACATTATTGGTGAGCATGGGGTACATGTTGATCTAGCTAAGATCCAAGTCATCTGTGACTGGTCAGCCCCGAACACAATAATCGAGCTTCAGAGCTTCTTGGGACTTGCCAACTTCTACCGATGGTTCATGTTGGGATTCTCTCATATTG
>JASDQU011103509.1:16678-29745 GCA_032191745.1 Picea mariana
ATGAACAGGGTCCAATACTTGGGCTACATTATTGGTGAGCATGGGGTACATGTTGATCTAGCTAAGATCCAAGTCATCTGTGACTGGTCAGCCCCGAACACAATAATCGAGCTTCAGAGCTTCTTGGGACTTGCCAACTTCTACCGATGGTTCATGTTGGGATTCTCTCATATTGCATGGGCCCTCAGCCAGGTGACCAAGGGCGGTGGCAGGGAAAATTTCGGGTGGGGGAAGGAACATCAACGAGCATTCGATGATCTGAAACATCACTTGTGCTCAACCCCAATACTCTCCTTGCCCAATCTGCAACAATCATTCAAGATTGAGACTGATGCATCTAACTATGTTGTAGGCATAGTTCTCACTCAACACGGTCATCCAGTGCATACCATAGTGAGACACTCTCAAATATTGTCCGGAAACACCCCACCTATGACAAGGAAATGTATTCCATTGTACAAGCTTGTTGTTAATGGAAACATTACATTCTGGGAAAGGGAACGATCATCCACACTGATCACAAGCCTCTGTAGTTCATATAGACACGGGGGAAATTGTAGAACGCCCGCCCTTAGAAGTGGTCCAGCTACCTACAACAGTTCCATCTCAACATCAAGTATAAGAGAGGGATCTCAAATCGTGTCATTGATTGCCTCAGTCGACCTCCCATGGCTACACTCACCACTGTGCTCCATTCCTGTGGAAATGAGGCATCTGAGTGGACCCAACTTTATCAGTAAGATCCAGACTTTTCCACCACCTATCATCTCTTGGGTATAGGTGCGACTATCACCGATTTTCACATTCAAGACAAACTATTATGCCATCTGGGCCATCTCTGTGTTCCTACAAGTGAGTGTACAAAGATGATTTGGGAATCCCACTACAGTCGGATGGCAGGACATTTTGGCATGGATAAAATTGTGGTTGTTCTTCAGAAACATTTTTATTGGCCAAAACTTCGATAGGATGTTAGCAAGTATATCAGATCTTGCACTGTTTGTGCCATTGCCAAGCCATCCATCAAGAGGCAAGGCTTATACACCCCTCTTCCTACTCCTGAGAAGCCTTGGGAATCCATATTAATGGATTACATGTCTGGCCTTTCATCCACCAAGAAAGGCAATGACTGCGTATTTGTGGTCGTTGATCGGTTTTCAAAGATGGCCTTCCTCACAGCTTGCAAGAAGAATATCACATCGACAGATACTGCCAAGCTCTTCTTCGAACGCGTGTGGGTCCATTTTGGGATACCACAGACCATCATCTCCGACCAGGACAATAGGTTCCTCAACACATTTTGTTTGAGTCTCTGGTCATTGTTGGACACCAAGCTCACTAAATCCACTTCTTTCCACCCCCGCACAAAGTTCGTCAATCGGATTATTGTGCACATCTTGTGCATGTACAACTCTAAGCATCCATGTACATGGGATGAGAGTCTCCCCTATGTTCAACACAGTTATAACAGGCCTCTCCATAGCTCCACCAACCATAACCCATTTTAGGTGGGGCTAGGATTCCAACCTTTGGGTCCCATTGATGTTGCACTACCTCTTGCCACCACACAGAAAGACTCTTCCCATGTTCAGTCTGAGATCGACAAAGCCACCAAATTCATTGAGCGGATTCAGCACATCTGCCAACAGGTCTAGGAGATTTTGCAGAAATCTAATGCTAAGTACAAGGAGCACCATGATCAACACAAGGTACTGCACCAGTTTCAAGTTGGCGACAAAGTCTAGTTACATTTGCAGAAGGAGCGTCTCACAAAGCCCCATCGGAAGCTCCGCCCACTTCACTATGGAACTTATACTATCACCAAGCCTGTGGGTAGCAATGCTTTTGAGCTCAACACTCCACCCTTCCTTGGCCTACACCCAGTGTTCAATGTGGACCTCCTTCGGCCATATTTTCCACCATTATTGGACACCTAAGAGCTTGCAGAATAGCTGACACTAATAGAGCTCAACCTTGACTGCATGGAACAAGCATCCACTGATCAGAGAGTGGAAACACAGGTCAAGGGCACTTGCTGGCAGAGGATCCATCTTTATCGGGTCGTCAAGGATGGGCAACTCCTACACCAAGGCAAGTGGCTCACTCGGGGCCAAATCTATCAGAAGTTTCCTCACCTGATGGGGGAACTCAACGCAATGGAGACTATTGCTTCCTAAGGGGGGAGGATTTATCTAGGTGGATATTGGTGGCCACCCACCTATTCCAATTGGTTCCTCTTGTCTGTTTTTAGTTTAGTACGTTCTTCTGTACTTATTTGTAATTGTGGGTTCTACACTTCTGGGGCTATCTGAATCCCTACACATATTCCAGGTGGATACTAGTGGCATCTCACCTAATCCAACTAGCTTATTTTGTATGTTTTCATGTCAGCACATCTTGTTGTACTTCTAGGGTCGTTTTGGAGCCCTAAACTGTGTTTTTTTTGGCTCACCATAGTCAAACTATAGACAAAGTCAAAGTTTCATGGCATAATGTGTATTTCTCTGAAACACCTTTCCAACGAGTTATCACACACCTAAAACGGAGGTCGTATGCAAAAGTTACGACCCCGAGAAGTTGAGGTACCAACTTACCCATAGGGGCCCACATGACTTTTGGCGTTTCACCTCCTAGGGTTAGGTTTTTGGATGTCTAGGGTTTTGGCATTCATGATTAATATCAAAAAGGCCTTTGGAGCCTCATCGTAATCATTCTTCTCAAATGGATGCGCATAGCAACCACATCTCTTCTCAGAGATAACTTCCACCATTCGAGCAAGTGTTTCAGTTATGCAGTTTTACAGCTTCAACCTATTTCATTTATTCAATAGAAGATATTGTTCACTGGATATATGTGTTATTTTTCATATCTTTGTCTTTATTGTATTCAGTCTGTTAATGAGTTCGTTCTTCTTCTAAATCTAGATCAACCACCAAGGTGAAATGAGGCAAAAGGCATAATTTCCAAGCAAACATTTTCAAAATCAAGAAAGGACCCTTTGCAACATGTTCAAATGCTTCAATTATTAAAATGACACTTACCACGACACTAGAACTGTTACCTCATGAAGAAAAACCTGTTATCCTCTGTGGGCCAAGGTGGGTTTGATGGACGGTGATGTTGTCTATCAATGGTGATCTGTGGTAAGAGGAGGGGCTTATGTCTACTCATATGGCTCTCGGCACTCCATGTCTACAACCTGCAGGCCTCGAGGCATCATCTCCTTAGTTATCCCTAGGCATGGGGGGATAACAAGACTAGCTATGGGCAGAACCTGCTGAGCCAGGGGATTTTGAATCTGTCAAGTTGGGTTGAGAAAGAGGCCCCGATAGGCTTGACGTAATAAGACACTAGGTGGGTTTGGAAGCACCCTACTCATGATACATGGGGCCCCATTCTAGTAGTCTAACAACTAGTGAAGATGCTCCATATCCAACTACACCTTATGACACTATTCTTCAATCAACATGATAATGTTTGCATGTATCAACCCAATGTAATACCAAGAACGTTGTTGAGAAGCCACAACATCATTAAACAAGGTGTGATTATGTTGTTTCCAAATCTAGAAGAGCACTTCAACTTTGAAAAGTGTACAAGCAAATTGAAACTCCATAGCTCAAGGCAGGGGATTTCCTAGCAAGTAAGCTCTCTAGGAGAAGGAGGCCAACATAAATTGTTCACACACAAACTCCACTTGGGCCCAAGCCTTCTTAACAAGTTGAGATAACCATAAGAGGTTCTTCAAGGTTTTAGCGCATCCACATTATGGACATTGTGGGTTTTGAACCCCCATGTAACTCTATATGTTGTTAATAGGGACATCCCCATCACCAAGCTCCCAACGAAGAATGCCTTTTTAGGTTCAATCATTGGCGTCTAGCTACTTTTCAGATGGAATATCGAGTTTTTTCGTTGTGATCACAGCGCCCGCCATATTTTGCCGAGTCGGTGTTTAAGGCAAGGCTTGAAACATAGCAATTTGTAGCCCATCATTGATTTGCAATGCATGAAAGCAATGGTATTGCCCCATTTCCAATGATGCCACTAAGTGTGGGGTGATGGGAGGCCAAGCTTGAGTTGAAGGTGGCTTGGGATTATCTCTTGAATACAACTCATAATAATCATGTTAGTGTTAACCAACATAAATTTTTACTTTAGGTCAAGGAATAGGGCCTAACCCCTAAAATAATTGTCAAACAAACCATCAATACATTAAATGACTCTTTAAAAAAGCTTCAAGGCCAATAACCAAGAGGATTTGACAAAGGTTTCCCTTCATATAATACCGACAAGCACCACCACTTGGAGTGATCATTAAAAGATAACTAGTTATAAGAGATGGATCCTTCCAAGGCAAGAAAGATCTTATTATCTCCTAGGCCTTCCAAATACTCTGTGGAACAAAAGTGTCATCAAATTTGACCTTGGAGGGGTTAATAAATTTCTCTGAAAGGAGAGGCCTTGCCAGGTTTTTTTCCTAAGGGCCATCCTCGTCGAAGGAAATGTCTTAGTAGAACTTTCAAGGTTCCTAGATTGCGACAATTCAAATCACACATTTGGCACTATTACCCCCTCTCACCTAGGGGTAACTAGAGGAGATCATGTCTCATGGCCCATGGTGAAGACAATGATCATGATGATGATGATAAACATTCTCTATAGAAAGCAACCCCTAGATGCCTCCATCCTCATTAGCATAGCTCATCACACCTGATCAACACGGTTCATTGGAAGATGGTGGTCCAACACATTATGAGGTACATTAGTCCTTGTTTCATATAAAGTGTCATATTTAATGCATTTGGCATGTGAGTGAGGATCACGGGTTGAAGTTGGATAATGAATAGTGAGTTCAGAAGTTATTATCTTTGCTTGTTTCATCTTGGTGGCCATCATTAGTGTCCTAGTCCCTTGTTGTCACTCTTAGGGAACATGGGTATTATCGAGAGGCTTTGATAAGGGTAACATATCGTTTCACCCCCATACTTAACACTTATCATCTTGGGGCCTTCTCCAGTGTACTAGACTTTGGTAATGGTTTCACATGTATCCCAAAAGGACATGTGGTTCATTCTCCTATGAGAAGAAGGGCTAGAATATTGAGGTTGATGCAACTATTATAAAAAAATAAGAAAAAAGAAAGAATGATATAAAAGAAAGAAGAAATGGGATAATGAATGGCCAACTTGAGCTCTACCCCCCAACTATGAGGCGATCGCCCCTTGTCCTATTGCATTGAATGCATATCAATTAAAAGGACTTAGTCCCAGTAAGAAAATAAATGCTTGAAACCTGAGAAGGGGACTTGCAATGAAAAAAAATGAATAGCAAAAGGCAAGAAAGGGGTTTGGATTACACACACTGCTGAGGAAAGGGTATCTCAAGCAGCAAGTGCTCCCTTTACGAAGGCACTCATGGAAATGGATGGAGCACGATATCCCTGCATGTCAATGACTCCATTAACACGAGGTAAGCCCAACACGTTTTCATCACCACACTTACACTTAGATAGGTCTCTTGGAAATCCCTCTACCTGGGTACTGACACACCTAATAGGGTCTTTTGATGGTCCTCCCATACCTAAACTTGTCAAATTGCATAAATTATTGAGCTAATGTGAAGTTTGAAGAGGATATCTAATGTGAATTGCTCATGTGGCTTCTGTGTTAAGTGATGGCTTAATTTGTATGATTCTAAGGACTCTTGTACCTTGTAATTATTGGTCTTGCTTGATTATATGGCTCTTGACTGACTTGGGTGCACTTGACATGGTCCTTTGGAGGACATCCTTATGATTTTACCCAGGACATTGTGCATTATATATAGGAAATAACATGTATGATGCATAACGTTGGGTCATGTGATGACTTAACACATTCAAATACATCCTCTCATACCTCCTGGACCCTGGATGATGGAAAAAAGAACTCTCATTTTGTAGATATGGTCATATTGGTCGACATATGGGCAGGAAGCCCACATCTTGGATAATTCTCCACGAAGCTTGTTAGGCATTGGATGGAGGACATTGCACTTGGACATGATTGGACACCATTCAGGGAGGTGATGCACCTTTATTCCACCTTGCATGCTTACCTTTTCACCTTGGACATCGAGCATATGGATGGTGACATCATGCGCTATGATGCTTTCATTGTAATTGGGGCTTACTTGCCMTTGGGGAACCACTTTGATGATGAGTTGGGGTCTTTGGTGATGTGATATTACCTTTTTATGAGGAGGTGTGACTTCCACCTTACGTTACATCATTGGATGATGAAGTGTGGCCTTTGGAGGCCCTTGTACCCTCTTGAAGCTTGACGTCACCTTCCTTGGAGCTCCTTTGCACCCACACGTGTGACCTTGGAGGAGATGTTTTGGTGTATTAACATGTATTATCATTATTTGAGGCTATTTGAGGGGTCAACCTTGACCTATCTCACTTGTATCATGGATATTTTAATTTTTTATGGATATTTGAGAGATATCGCACTAGGGTTGCCTCGTATAAAGAGGCTAGCACTCCATCTTGTAAACTCACAACTCTCCCTTGTGGAGAATCACTTCTATTTCTATCATCTCTCCTTTTCTATCATGGAGTACTTGTGTACACTTTTTGGAGGATGATCTTGTGGATGCTTTCTTGGTTTTGATGGATGATTTATGAAACTAGGGTTTCCTCATGCATAACGATTTGGCTTAGTAAGTGTTCTATTCCAAGTTTAAGTGTTTGCTCATGGTATATTTGGTGTATGCTCTATTAGATGGTTAATAGTTGCATGCTATCTTGTATCTTGAATGATTTTGTTGAAACCCTAAGGAAGGATTAAGATTGTTTATCCCCTTCCCTTGCTTTGTCCATCTAAATTTTGTTAGAGCATTTAGGGCCAAGTTAGGGATTGAGATTGTTTATCCCCCTAACCTTGCCTCTTCTCTTAGTTAAAGACTAGGTTTTATGATTGTATAAACTTTAGGGTTTGACCTAACTCACTTGATCCTCTTGCTAGACAACTTAGAAGAAATAGGATGACGCCTAGGGTTTATGATGGTATAAACCTTAAGGTTTCCTTCCTAGAATTTCATCCGTAGGCTTATGATGGTGTAGCCCTAGGGTTTGATTTTCACATTGTCTTATGCTCCTAACTAAGTGTTGTTACATAGATTCAATTTTTCTAAAGAGAAAACAACATTAGTCTCTTTTACTTACAAGTGATACAAAACCCTAAATCAACTCTCTCTCTCTCTCTCAAAGATTTTATGATTGCTCTAGGACCTTGCATCTTCATGGTCTAACACCATGCATTAATTGTTTGGAATCATCTATAACATAGTCATTGTTGTAATTTCCACATTTTTAGCCATTAGGGCTTGATTAATTGCATAAGTAACATAGTTTCATGTTCTAACTCATTGCAAGCATTRGTGAATGATTTACTAATCTTTTTCTTAGTATTTGGCACTTATTCCTCATTGCATTTCACTAATTTAGGATTGTTTATTTGTTGTTGTTGCAAAATTGTTACATGTTTAAGTATTCCATTTCTTATTCAAATTTTGCTACAGCCATAGCTTTTTCTTTGATAGTTAGTGTTTCGTGGCCTTTAGTTGACCCCTTGAATGAGGTAGATCTCTTATTTTACCTTAGAAACACCCCTCACACACACACTATCAATTTGCTTTGTCTAACTCACCTTGACCTCACCCTTGACTTAGCTAATCAAACAACCAATATAGGGGGCTGTAGACTTGCCCTTAGCTTTCTATAGGATCCCTTGAGGTTGCAAGGGAAGCCTCCC
Source organism: Picea mariana (assembly GCA_032191745.1). Classification (NCBI taxonomy): domain Eukaryota; kingdom Viridiplantae; phylum Streptophyta; class Pinopsida; order Pinales; family Pinaceae; genus Picea; species Picea mariana. The sequence goes on from JASDQU011103509.1 coordinate 24,478, forward strand.
TTATGTTGGATGCTTATCCATCACTAAGACGAGGGAAGTACTTGCCTAGGTGATAGTGACAATTACTTCCATATGTTACACTCGTTTAGTGTCTTGTGAAGGCTTTGCACAAGTGTCAGATTTTGTGATAATAGGCACAAAGCCCTTAAACTTGCCTTTTGGTTTTGATAATCCCCAAGCCACCCATTTCCTAGGGGGTATGACAAAAAATCCAGTTGGCTTTGTGGACACTAGGTGATTTGTAAGACTTAGCTCAAAGAAAATTCTGAAGATATCTTTTAATGGGTCATATGCTACTTTGAAAGGAAACCAACATGCATAGTAGTAAACATGGGTGCTAGTCAATGCCTTGGTGCATATCTAAAATTTAGTGGCTCACACTAGAGTCTTAGTGACCCACTCATTGATCTTTCATTCGACCTTGTCAAAAATTACCTCACAGAGATCTTGGGGGAATGCTTGAAAGGAAAAATAGATGCCAAGAAATTTGAAGATTTGAACGAGTTAAATCCAGGACCGATGAAGGGATCCTAGTGACACATGCATTGGCCTTTCACTTTGTTTGTTACAACGAGTCTTGGCCCATTGTATACTAGTTCCTGAGGCATAGGAGAAAAGTTTCAAGCACTCCATAATAGTATGCCAAGATTGATGGGCCTCACTGATTGTCAAGAAGGAATTGTTTATTAAATGACCATTTAAAAGATAAGCCCCTTAGGTTCAACAAGGGGGATCCAAATACAATCCGTAAACTAGCTGGAATTAATCAAGTAGATAAGAGCTTTTGCTGCCATAACTAAAGGACAAACTTGTCGAATGGACCTAAACAATGCTATGTCTACATATTTATATCGATTAATAGAGAGACACATTGAAACATTGCTCAACATGGTTTCAACATTGTTAAGGAATACTGGTCCAAACCCTAAGGCCTTTAACATGGCTAAAATAAAAGGCCACTCAACTCTGTCATAGGATTCATAGAATCAATCTTAATAAACAAAGCACACTAGGTAGAAGAGTGAGCCCATTCCATGCCCTCCCAATTAACAATAACATTGTCTAAAATGTATTGTCCTCGGATGAAGCCACTCTGTTTAGGTTGGATAATCTTAGACAAGATGTGTGTCTATTGCAATGTTAGAGATTTGGCTAAAATATTGTAAGAGGTATTGAGCAAGGTAATAGTTCTTTAATTTGTGATAATATAAAGATCCCTAGAATTGAGGATAAACTTAATGAGCCCTTGGTTAATAGCGAGCCAACTCACAGATCACTAGTGTAAGGTCTCAACATAAACAAAGAGAAACCAAACGATGTCCCAAAGAGCTTTGTAAAATTCATAGGGAAAATTTTCCTCTACCATGTCATGAAGCATAATGGCAACTTCATTTAAAATAAGGATTGGGTCCTATGGGTCATAGTATCGTCATTGCTCATCTTCAAACTTGCAAAACATAACATCAACCATTGCAAAACATAACATCAACCATGTCATGAAGCATAATGGCTACTTCATTTAAAATAAGGATTGGGTCTTATGGGTCATAGTATCGTCATTGCTCATCTTCAAACTTGCAAAACATAACATCAACCATGTCGTGAAGCATAATGGCTACTTCATTTAAAATAAGGATGGGGTCCTATGAGGCATAGTATCGTCATTGCTCATCTTCAAACTTGCAAAACATAACATCAAAGACAATTTTGAGCAGCTTCTTGCCATTCAAAAGAGGCTTTCAAATTGAAAAACCATACTATAGTGATCTACAAATTCATGCTTGATCTCTTATTCCTTAGTGGTTCGACCCATCACGGAAATGGCTCCCTGGTGGCTAGGGCTTTGAAGAAGACTTTGGTAGCCCTGTCACCTAATCTGGTCAGTGCGACTAAGTGCCTCTCACCCTATGCCCATTCTCCACCTACAATGGATGGCGAAGCTTGACAACCCCCACTTGTTTGTTTTCCATCATCATAAGGGATACATTGAAGATTTTCCATAAGTCAACTCTTTACATACACATACAACGGAGTTGCATTTCCCACGGCTATGGGCCATTTGAAACTACATTTTGCCAATCTATTCCACTTAAAATCCGAATTTATTCGGAAAACTCCAAATATAATCTCCACATTTAGATATCTCTGTATGGTAACTTAACGATCCATGTTCATGTAAGAGCTTTTAGGCTCTCAAATCATATATATCCTCGTTCATCCCCAATTCAACCACAGAAAGTTTCGTGTCCGTCTTCTGCGAAGACCAGGTTTGCTCTCTCACAAGCTGAAGTTATACGCATCATCTGATTTCATTTCAGTTCCAATATATACAGTACAACACTATAGGAACCCAACGAGTTTAATTGCATTTGCAGTTTTGGCTTTCAGGTGAAATGGATTGCAGAAAGAAAAATGAGGAAGCGCTGATAATTGTACTTGTAGTGGCGGTGAATCTGATGATAGGAGCTGCGGATGGGTTGTTAGCTGTGGAAGCTTCTCCAAAGACGTTGAACCGCTCAGGAGACACTGCGACGCTCACTCTCACCTGGACTGCAAATTCATCTGCCTCGTCTTCTGACATGGACTGGCTGGGGATTTACAATCCCCCAGATTCCGCAGATGAGCATTTCATAGGTTATATCCTGCTGTCTTCCTTTTGCCCAAACTGGATGAAGGAGGAGGGGTCATGTTATCTGGATCTTCCTCTCATCAATCTGCGAAGGCCTTATGAGTTCCGTGTGTTTCGATGGGACAAGTCTGAGATATCCAACAGGACTTCAGTGGACGAGGATCACAATCCCCTGCCGTCCACCGCCCATCTTCTGGCGAGGAGCGAGGCCGTTAGTTTTCGCAATTTCAACGATCCAGCTCAGCTCCACCTGGCCTTCACCTCCAATCAGGATGAGATGCGTGTCATGTTCCTGACAAGGGATGACATAAAAAGCTATGCCAGATATGGGTTACATGAGGGGGAGCTTGACAGCGTGGCAGGGGCTCATTCCGTCACCTATACGCGCTCGGAGATGTGCGATGAACCTGCCAATACAAGTTTGGGATGGAGGGATCCGGGGTATATTCATGATGCTGTAATGCAGGGACTGGAGCCAGGCAAGCGCTATTTTTATCAGGTATTTCTTCTAATTCAATTGGGCACGTTCATATTTCTCTTTTGCTATTAAACTATCTCATAACCATCTAAAACCGGACCAGATATTCCTGCTACGAGATGCATATCCCAAGTTCAGACAAATGGCCGAGGTATCAAATATTGGAACGCAAGATATGCGATCTCAAGCTTAGCAACCTCAAGGTTTAGCCTTTAGGTGGGTCCATGTTAGTGTCTGATCAACCTGTAAAATCCTGATCATATGATCTTAATCGACCCTTATATAATGAAGAGTTAGCCTTTTAAGGCCGATCCTTAGACAGGGCGGACCTTTCAGGACCAACCCTTCACTCAGGTAAAGGGATGACCAACCTTTTAAACTCATGTAAGTAGAAGTTATCCTTTTTTTGGATTGAAGGTTCGGTTATGTCCATCTTACCTGAGCATAGCGTTGTGTTGGGATATACATCTCTTTGTTAGAAGGATTGGTTATACCTACCTTAGCCAACGGAGTAGCAAAGCGTTTTGATCACCCCTATCCTGTAGAATGCATCTTGCTTTTCTCAGTGCAAATATAATAAAAGACATATTCTAATATCACAAAGAAATGAGTGGTCTATAAAAGAACAAGCATCCTGGATACTTGGAAAACTATTTCATTTCAGTGCTTGTTTTTTGACCAGTTAGGTCTAGCCTGCTAGCAATATACCACCCAAGACCATGTTCAGATTTTCACAGAAATATAATTTAAACAGAAACATAAACTATGTTCATATTTTCAGCAAAATATAGAGAAGAAACATGGGAACTCTTAAATCTAAGGAAGCCGAACAAATAGAGAGAAATTCATAAAAGTTAAAACCATCTCAGCTCTTGATTTCTGACTATTGTTTTCCAATAAACCTGCTGTTAAAGATGGAAACAATTCTGCACTTGGAATCTGAATGTTTCTCGAAGCTGGGTTGAGAATTTGAACATTAATGTTGAAATCTGGTACTAACAGAAATTCTAACTATATCTGCTTATATAAAGGCTGGAATCCTGAAAACATAGTCTGGTACATGAACGCTGAATTTAGAGGCTGGGATTTGTTTTTCGTTCTTTTCTCGAACTAATATGGAATTCACTAAAAAGTTAAAACAGATCCAATCTTGAATGACATGGAGCAACACTAAAATTACTGTAACTTCAAAATGGAACTCGATATTATGAAAATTAACAAATTAAAGACAGTACAAAATATGACAAGAAACTCTCTCGAGAAGGTATACTGTATGAGTGCCAACTCAGGTCAAGTAACCTTCAAGAGCAGTATGGGCGTTGCACTTGGTCAAGAACTGTTGGAGATATTACACACTCACCTATTAATTCTTTTTCCTAAGTTTTCTAGTCACTGTGAAGGTCTCCTATTTTTTAGGGATTTCTAGTCACCGAGAGGGTCTCATAATTTTTAGGAGATTTCCTAAAACTTAGGGTGCTTCCTAAAAGGTAGGGTGCATTGTCACTTCAGTTAGGACTTCAGTTAAGCCACAGTTGATCTCAGTTGACTAGTGAATGATCACTCATGCATCTATTTCCTAGATTTTATGGCATGATGACGCGCTTCCTTTGCATGAATGCATTATTCTTGGTCTTGACTCTCCACACTTATCACTTAGTTAAACTGTTTTCTCTTAAACAGTTAACTGAGACTAGCTTGCAGTTGACTCCCATTACAGTGAGTTATTGTCCAGATCTCCTTTAGATCACTCTTATGGTGCATGGCGCATGTACTGCATGAGATTGGTGCATGTACTCCCTAAGATTGATGCATTGCTTCTCTTGGACTACTTATATGCGTGTGCATTACTCATTATTTATGTTATGTTAATAGATTTTCTCATTCTTTCTTTCATTATTGTCTCTCTCAATTCTCTTGCAAGTTTTATGTGATCTTCTCTAGCTAGGTTCTCCGTGAATGGTTTTAGGGTTTTCACGCAAACTTCACATGGTATCAGAGCCCATAGGTTGCTAGAAGCAAGGCGCATAGGCATTTTTTCCAGGTTCAGGAGGAGATTCAGTCAGGAAGGATGGAATCAACACAGGTTATCTTGCTCATGCCATACAATTATGTTGATTGGAAGACAAGGATTTTGCATCAACTCAAGAATCAAGGCTTACAC
>JASDQU011103510.1:9778-33942 GCA_032191745.1 Picea mariana
GTAGTATTGATGCAATATCATAAGCCTATCTGTTACCACTCTGAAAATTTTAACCAAGTTGTTGTTAACTATCCTACATATGATAAAGAGTTGTATGCATTAGTTCAAAGCGTAAATAAATGGAAGAACTACTTGTTATGGTAGGAAACAATCATACATACAGATCATCAACCCTCACAGTATCTCCAAGCAAAAACCAAACTGCAAAAATCTCGACATTACAGATGGATGGGTTTCCTACCACAATTTCATTTGGTAATCAAGTACAAAAGGGTATGAGTAACAAGGTAGTTGATATTCTTTCTAGACCTCCTATTTTTGCCTCTATTATTTTGAAGAATTCTTCTTTATCTCATGATATCTATGTGGAACAATATACCTTTGATGGAGATTTTAAAGAAGTATATGAGAAGCTAACCCATGGTGCACAAGTAGAGAACTATTGTTTGTAGGGAAAACTAATCTACCATCTTGGAAAGCTATGTATTCCTACAAGTGAAAGAGTCCATGTAATACGATAAGCTCACACTTCTCTTGTGTCTGGGAATTTTGGGGTAGGAAAAACTATGGCTCATCTGCAGAGGTTTTGTTACTGGCCTTAAATGAAATAAATTGTAACTAAATATGTAAAGGGGTGTGTGATGTGTTCTACTTGTAAGCCCACTAATAGAAAACTATGGCTATACTCACCACTGCCTGTTCCATCCCATCCATGGGAAAGTATCTCCATGGATTTTGTAGGGGGTTTACCAATGTCGAAAAGGGGTCATGACTATTTGTATGTTGTAGTGGATAGGTTCAACAAGATGTGTATCTTATTTCCATGCAAAAAGAAGATCAATGCTGAGTAGACTGCTAATCTCTTCTTTCAGTATGTTTGGATTCACTTTGGGTTAACCACATCCATTATCTCGGATCGAGATACTCGATTCCTTGGGGATTTTTGGACAAGTTTGTGGAGAATGATGGACACCAAGTTGAAGAGGAGCACTGCTTTCCATCCACAAACCAACATAAAGACAGAGGTTGTTAACCAAACAATGGTAGTTTTTCTTTGAGGCTATTGCAGCAAGCATCCCAAGTTATGGGATGAACAAATACCCTATGTAAAACATGCTTACAACTGAGCCTTACATTCCTCCACTCAGTGTTCACCTTTTGAGACATGTTTTGGGTATTTACCTAAAGTTCATTTGGACTTGATGTATGGGAGAGATTTCGATTAAAATGAAGAAATAAATGAAGACAGAGCTCATAAGTTCATCTACAGGATCCAACAAGTACACCAAGAAGTCAGGGAACAATTGGAGAAAATTCAAGCACATTATAAAGCTAGGCATGAAAAACACAAGGTTTATCATCAGTTTCAGGTTGGAGACAAGGTATGGCTTCACATTAGCAAGGAAATATTGAAGGGTGAAGGAAATAAACTCAAGCCCATCCATTATGTACCCTTCATTATTTTGGAGAAAACTGGTACCAATGTTTTTCGTCTAGATCTTCCACCTTATATGCAAATCTACTCAGTTGTAAATGTGGAGAACTTGAAACTTTTTTAGCCTCCCATGATCATGGATCAGGTTGAGGAAGTTTCAATACCTTCAGTTGATGAGTTTTCTCTTGAGTACTTGGATGAGTTAAAGGAAGATATCATCCTGGACATAAAGACGAGGACTTCACGCAGGGGTGATGTTGATTATCTTCGAGTAGGCTTAAATGGCACACATCCAAGCAAGGAAAAGTGGAATGAGAAGGACAAAGTGAGGGAACTCTTCCCTCACTTATATGTTAATTGATGAAATATTTTGGTGGTCCAAAAATCTCTTAGTGGGAAGGCGTGATCCAAAAAGGATCCAAAGAATAATAAGGACAACTCAGAATTCGTAGAAGCAACTCAGAAAGCTCAGAATGGCCTTAGCAGATAGAGAAAGAGAAAAAATTCAAATTCCTCAAATCTCAATGAATTTTGCATCATCTTGAAGAGCGTTTCATAATATTTACAATGGTGTAAACGACTAGTCAAACAGAGTTACAGATCAAAATATATTCATGGTCAAAGTTTTGGTCAACCTAGCCTAGTCAGTAGGGATGAGTCAACGTTCGTACTATTGACGTCAACATTAGTACGGATGACCTCAACATCTGTACAATGTATGTGGCACACGTATAAGGTGACACATGTCATGCTGGCATCAACATGCCATTATCATGGTGACATGGAAACACCAGAGGTTGCCATGTGTCACTCGTTTTCAGTATTTTCAGGTCAATCCATGGACCAATGAAAAAGCGCCACGTGGTAGTCCGTACAATCACGTGACAGACTATATGGGACATGGAAGGATGGCATGGAAGGATGACATGACAGGTGATTTTGCAAGTGGTTAGCGTGGGCCAATGGTTGGTTTCCATGTGGACCAATCATGGGCTGCCACATGGTAGTGGGCTAATGCCCAATGAGGGCCCAAAACCAGATTTTTGAAAATAAAAAAATAGGCCTGCCGAATTTGGTGGCCAAACTGCAAGCTCTGATGGATCCAAACAACGCTCCAAACTTGGTGACGTTCCAAACCATATATATACATTGTTATAAAAATAAACAAAAAGGGGAGGCTCGTGGGCTCGACCCCGGGACCTCCTCCTATCCAATGCCTTAGCAATAACATCTGCCACCATTGGGCCAACGGACTCCGTTGGTTATTCCGCCCCACTTTTTTCTTAAAATTTGAGTTTTCCGTTGGGTTTGGCTGAATATCTTTCACTCTCTCCTCGAATGGCAGGTTTCGCTCTGCTAGATGGGCACAAGTTCTAGTGCTTGCTGTGGTGTGAATGTGCGTGGGTTTGAAATTTATTTTTTGTTTGGTTATTTTGTTTGAAATTTGTTTTTTTTTTTGTTTTATTTTTTATGTTTTGTTTTATTTTTTTATGTTTTTAATACTAATTTTTTATTTTGTTTGAAATTTGTTTTTTGTTTTGTTTTATTTTTTATGTTATGTTTTTTTTAATGTTTTTAATGTTTTTTGTTTTTTCTTTGATACATGTTTTTTAATTTTTTAATATATTAATTATATTAATAATAATAACAATCTATTTTTTAAGGTCACAACCAAGACAAACACCAAATTGGTGTATGAGACATCCTCCGCCCAACAATTTTACTGGTAAAGTCTATGGAGGTATATAGAATGAGTGGGCCTAATGGTTATGAACAAGTGTTTCCTCCTAAGAGGTCACAAGTTCAAATCCAAAATATTGTTGAAAACAAGTGCCTTATAATATTGTTGAAGATTCTGAAGCTGATCAAGAGCCTTGAATAAGTCCTCAAACCAACATAACATAACTTTGGCCTTTAAGAGGGATATAGGAATCACAATTAGGTTTTGTACATTGAAAATGGGTGTAGAGGCATAAACATGGAAAGTTGAAAACAATGGCCTAAAGACCTAACTAAACCTTCTTGAACTCAACCACCATCGACAATAAAGGAGAGAGTGAAGTATATTTAGCCAAACCCGACAACAACCAACTCGTGGAGTGGAGACGTCGCCGAAATTGGTAATTTCTGACTAGTTTAATTTTCATGAGAGGCTATGCACACCCAATCTTAGTTTCATTTCCACTTCAATGGGTTTCAGTTTTGTTTCATTTCCATTTCCACTTCAATAGGTTTCATTTCCACTTCATTGGTCATTTCTTCCATTCCTTCTTCAATGGTTACCCCCTCGTTCATGAATATTTGTTGGGGCTCATCCTACAATAGGTAAATGAATCTCATAAGGAGAATGAACCCAACTAAAATATTTTCCCAAAATTGTGTCCACCTCTTCAATGTTGAGGGTATTTATGATGTTTCCCTAACATGTGCTTCATTCATGAACTATGAATAAATGTCCAATGGAAATGAAATAATATAAGAGAGGAAGACCTCATATAAATAATGCTAAATATAGGTAAACCAAACTGCACATTCTCCATTTTAGAGGTAGTTAATTATTTTCCTATGTAGTACTTTGTAAACACTTATTAGAAATTCTAATATTTTAATACAAATTAATGCTCAAATGAGCTAATCTAATCACCTAAATTGAGCAATTGAATCTTAAACAATTTTTTTAATGGATTATCATAGTCAAACTACAACAATAGTTCAAAAGGGGTAAAAATCATATCACTACATTGTATATATTAATCTTTTATGGAGAAAGTTTCAAAGTAGTTTCACTATAGATCATGGTTGATCCAAAACCACAATGTTTTATGTTGTATAAGTACAAAAATATGGGGGTTAATCTTTTTGGCACAATTAGCTTTTGTACCCAAGTCAAAAATTTGTGTTATGTAGTGTAGCCTATGGATTGGGGAATTATTCTTGTCCACAACTTGGTTTATGGAGTCATATGAACTAACAATAGTAGAAGGGGGATGTAGGGCTTGTGATACAGGTGGAAATTATATATGAGAGTGAACTTTCAATTCAAAAACACAACTTACCCCTACTTCCTCTAATACAAAATCCCTTACCTAGTAGACACCACAAATTCTTGTATACATCATAGCTTAGCCACTATTATATGCATTGGCATCTTTGGCCTAAATGAGCCCTTTGGCCTAAATGATGCATGCATATACTTCCATGATTTGATAAACCTAAGATGAAATTCCCAATGGGGTTCCTCTTTTCTCTTTTTAATATAAAGAAGCTTATACCATAGGCTTTGACATCCTGCTCATGATTTGTCATTGTATAATTGGGTTCATGTATGTATCAAATAGGGCTTGTAATCATTCTAGAGCCATCAAATGAGGCTTCTAAATGCCTTGAACACCATTTATTATCTCACGACCGAGAAATAAGTCATTACATTTAAAATAATTGGGATTTGTTCCTTAGTGGAGTCACTATATGAGTAATAGAATTTTATGAATGTGAATGGCCTTGATGGTGATTTTATGAAGTTCTCTATGCAACTATGCAATGAACAACTTGATATTGAATTTATTTATGAAACCTATGCAACTATGCGACTTATGCAACTATGCAACTTATGCAACAAGATTTTGATGATATTCTAACTTTATATTGAGCTTACTAAGGAAAACACCGCCATTTCATCTAATATCTCATCAATGAATGGAATAGGGAACTTCTCCTTGATGGTGATTTTATGAAGTTCTGTATGAAACTATGCAACTTATGCAACGAACAACTTGATATTGAGCTTACTTATGAAACTTATGCAACTATGCAACTTTATGCAACTATGCAACTTATGCAACAAGACTTTGATGGTATTCTAACTTTATATTGAGCTTACTAAGGAACACAATGCCATTTCATCTAATATCTCATCAATGATTGGAATAGGGAACTTCTCCTTGATGGTGATTTTATGAAGTTCTCTACAAAGAAAGAACCTATGGAAGATAAATTGGAGCATGATAAAGGGCACAGACCCCAAGAGGGTGACTAGGCCTACCTAGTTGTCATGATAAACTTAGTGTGCATTATGGAAGACTAATCCATTGGAATTTATGAAGACTGAGGTCTAAATAATTCCACACATACCCACTACATTTCCTAAATAAGAATGCAAACATATATGAGTTGTGAGATAAATAATATCACAAAACTTAATTTTTTGGTGGATTGGTTAATTTCTATAGATTCTTTATTCCAATATTCTCACACTTGAACAAACAACTTAACCAAATATTAAGAGAGAATTTGAGGAAACAAGGCTTCATCATCTATACCAAGGTGCAACAAAACGTTTTTGAAGAAGTGAAGATGTTGAAGCTATGCACTACACCTATGCTTACACTACTATGTGTTGCTCATCCTTTTGATGTTAAAAAATAACTTATTCATAGTGCCCAAATTCCACTTGGAGGTGAATGATATGTTACATAGGTCATATGTGGTGGTTTGACTACTTGTCTATGGTTCTTAAGCTTGAGAAGCAAGGTTTAGGGTTGAATACTCTTGTTTCCTTTCATCAACTATAGTCATGAACCTAAGACCCATCCATGATGATCAATAAGACCTCATAATGTCACCCATATTCAACTTGGATGCCAAAGACTCTGTTGGATCATGTAGTCATTGATGCCCATGGTTTTGTCATTGATGCCAATGGTTTGATTGATTGATGTCAAGTGATGGATTTATTGATAGGCTTGGTTGATTGATGATTGATGATTGATGAACAATATATATATTGTCCTTGATGTGAATGATAGATGTCAAGTGGAAACCAATCGATGAAGATGGATCAATGAGTTGTCATTGGTACATGATGCATAGTTAATGAAAATGATGCAATGGTGAATTGATAATTATTGTGTTATCATGATTGATAAGTTGCACAAATGGATGAACTCCAAAGTGGTCCCCTTATGGTGAAATACCTCACGGGAAGACACTTTACGGATTGAGTTATCCTATAAGAATGGTTGGAGGATCCATGCTTGTATCTGGAATAATGAGATGAAGATCAATGAAGTTTTTGGTGAAACTATTCTATATGGATAGTGCTTGTCATGCCATTTTCGGTGGTATGTGGAATGTCACATAAATACTCACGGTTTGAGAGTTATGGCCCTATGAAGTTGAAGGACCCCCATATGTTGGCTTGAAGCCCCAAATGGTCAAAGAAGTCAAAGTGCACTAAAAGAAGAAATCATTATTTAAATGATAAAGTAAAGTGACAAAGTCAAGATGGATTATTTAAATAATAAAGAGAAGTGACAAAATCAAGAAGGAATATTCAAATGATAAAGTATTGGAGAACTTTCTATTTATGGAAAGTGGTTAACCCTAAAATAAGGAAAATAGGTTAAGTGACCTAGAAATAGGTTAAGTGACCTAAAAATGGGTTAAGTGACCTAGAGGATGAAAGTATAAATAAGATAGCTATGGTCTCTTGTATATCATCCTTTATGTGGATCAATGGAGAGCTTCTTGTGAGAGCATTTTGGTGTGGATCTCTTGAGCATGATTGAAGATCTATTCTGAGAAAGAGAGTGTGAGGAGGATCTCATGGATGCATCAAAGTTTCAGCAATATCGAAGATATTGACGACAAAAGTCTCAGAGGTTCAGAAAACCCTATTTTCTGGTGCGTACGCAAGATTTCTGTGTATATGATGCGTATACACAAGCTGTCTATGTACAAGGTGCATATAAGGTGCATATAATACATGGGCTATTTGTCTACAAGGTGGGTATACGTGGGCTGTCTATGTATAGGGAGCGTACAGTGGATAAAATCATGGAGATGTTTGGTTGAGATGATGACAAGCTGTTGAAGACTGAAGCCGGTTCCAGATATGCACTCTATGGGCTCAGATCTATCATTGAGACACTGGTATGGCTTCATTATTGTCTTAATGGATAGCATTGCTTATTGTGTTGTGAATTCTTAGGGCATTCTTGGTATGGATTCTATGATGTGGTTCAGTTTGGTTGATTTGGTTGATGGAGTGAGCAATACCTTTTTGATTCAGTGGTGACATGATTGCTATGGTATACTAGTTGTTTATACATGATTGAGATAGCATTCATATTGATTTGTTGGGAGTATGAGCAAGCTATTGGAGAGATTGGATTTATTGTGACTGGATGGTGGTCAGTTTGGACAAGTGATAAACAGAAGAGAATAATAAATTGGTTGCAGAAGATCTTGAAGGAAAAACCCTAATATCTCAGAAGGTATAAGCAAGCTGCATTACTGTTTGGGAGTGTATACGCAGGTTGCAGTATTGATAGGGTGTGTATAACATGCGGGCTATACTACTGGTAGGGAACGTACACACATGCTGCACTATTGGCAGGTCACGTACCTATTGCAGATTGACTTTTGTTGAGGATTGTTGCCTCATCTCAGTTGATGTTGAGGGTGTAGGCTAAATCTTGCATTATAGAGCTGGTGCTCTTGTAGAGTTCTACTCTATTTAGTTGTTGCTGATAAACCCCATATTGTTGTCCATAATAAAAAGAAAATTGTACATACATATTGTGTCCTTTGTGTTCCTTATGATGATGAATTTTTGATGATATATTGCTGATATATGTTCATATCTAACTGGTTATAAATGACATCAATGGGTAATGAATAAATGTTGAATGTTAACTAAGGTGTTTTGTGCAAGAGGGAAGTTTTGAGAAAAGAGTCCCATACTCATTCACCCTCCCCTGTCCAACAGACTCCCTGGAGAGGGCTCGTGTCATGGTTTTTAGGTGTTTTCGATGGTGGTTGAGCTCGAGAAGATTTAGTTAGGGATTTAGGCCATTTTTTACAACTTTCCATGTTTATGCCTCTACACCCATTTTCAATGTACAAAACCTAATCGTGATGTCTATATCCCTCTTAAAGCCCAAAGTTTTGTTAAGTTGGTTTGAGGAATTGTTCAAGGCTCTTGATCAGCTTGAGAATATTCAACAATATTATAAGGAACTTGTTTTCATTCTTTGATGATAGCTAAGGTTTTGTGACCCATCCATGGTCTTGTGTGGTGACTTGAGGACTTGTTCATGGTGTTTGAGCTAGATATGATATGTTTGGGGCTTGATTTGTTGTTTCCCTCCATTGACCATGGTTAATGGATTGAGGCTTGTTTCCCTACCACAACCATGGTCAAGGCCCGGAGACCCATATCTAGTATGAAAAACATATAAATGACACTCATGTCCAAATCTTAGGCAAAATACATTGAAGTGAGAGCTCATGTCATGGTTTCTAGGTGTTTTTCATGGAACATGATCTTGAGAAGATTCAATTATGGATTAATTCCTTTACTCCCCCCTTAACCATTTTTAGGTGTTAAGACCCATTTCTACGGAGAAAAACCTACTCATGGCACATGTATCCTACTTGGAGGCCTTCAAGGAAGCATTAAAAATGAGTGATGTGTTGGTTAAAGCCTCTCTACCCATCCTTACTGCAAAAAACCTCCCGATGGTGTCCTTATCCAACTCTAATGCTAAGTACCCCCTAGAGAGGGATTGTGTTGTGATTTCTAGGTGTTGTTCATGATGATTGAGCCTAAGAAGTGACATTTAGGGCCCTCATATCCCACTCAAGTGCTACAAAACCCAAACCATTATGTACCCAATAACTATGCCATGTGTGGATCGAGACTTGTTCTTTTTTAGGGCCTTTTTTGTGGTTTAATCATGGAACCCATATCCCTATAGTAGGCCAAATATACCCTATGAAGTTCCTATATCATGGTTCAAGGATGATTTCAATGACATAACTTGATAATCTTCATGGTTTTTATTTTTGGCTCTTGAATCGAGACTCTTCATTTAGGACATAAGGTCATTATTTCTCTCCCTTGACATTAGTTAGACCTTAATACTAATTATTGGTTCATAAATAACCTAGTAATGGATCACATATGCCATTTGGACATTAATGATACTCCTTCATTGATATGTGACCCAATCCTTCTCCCAGATCCTCCTTCTTATCTCTTCTTGGGATGGTTTGGGTGTTAAATATCTAGCAATGGTTGCTAAATATAGACTCTTTCCCTTCACTCCTTTCTCTTTTTCATTCGGAGAGTTGGAAACATTATTGATCATGTCAGGCCACTCACCCACAATATTGTTGTTTAAGTCACTAGGTCCATCCTTTTTAATCTCACCGACTTGTTGAAAAACTTCTTTGGATACCATGCAATTATTTTGATCATGTGGTAGGCCACAAGGATTGCACCATGGTAAAATTTCATGGTCAACCACATTGTTAGCACCCAATGGATTTGGAACTCCTTGATTGTATTAGGGTTGCCTAGAATTATCCCAACCATTATTTCCTCTTGGTTGAATTTGTCTTGTTGATTTTTCCTTTCTAATTACACCATCTTGTTTTGAATGGCTTGATTTTTTTGTTGAAGTGTTTATGCTTGTTTAGAAAAATGATCCTCCATCATATTCATATAATTTGAAATAAAGGTCATCATTTCATATTTCGAACTATTTGTATTGACTACAATTTTCTTGGGCTCCCTTCCTTACTTAAGGAAATTTGTTAACCTTTGTTTTATAGGAATGACACAAACCCCCTGCCTCTACCAGGGTCTATGTGACCTCTCGATCAAGGATCGATCAAGAACAGAGTTGAATCGAATCTTAGGGCCCCTGCTAAGCCCCAAAACAGTTTATACATGCCCCCTTTTAACTCCTTGTATATGTTCTATAAAACCTGCGAGAATTTTCCTGGTACTTTTCCTCCTTTTAAAATTTTGAAATTATTAGTGCTAGCTCCCTTTGCTAGGCCTATTTTATGCATATGACCTTGGGCTATGACCTAATGCGTAACCCAAAAAGGTGCTAAATCTTTGAGCTTCGAGACTCTTGGCACCCAACACTACTCCCCAATCTCCTGAAGTACTATGTAGTCAAATCTATGGATCATGCGCCACATATCCTCCTTTTGGAATCAACGATTGGAGCGGTGTTTCAGCCTTCGGCCCTTAGTTTCCTCAATGCTATCCCCCTTTCTTACGAAGTCTCTTCCTGCCAAACTCTTCACCCAGTCGACACATGTTGCGTAGATCGACGGTCTAGATGGGTTTCAGGACCCCGAGCCTCCAGGAGTCTTAGGACTTGCAATTCCACCTTGGTTCCCCCGAAGTTCTCTAACGTCGAAGTGTGGGATTGTGTGACCCATATTCCCATAGATATATGATGGTCATCAACTCTTCAGGTGGTCTCCCACTAGATCTCCATTGTCACTTCTTAAAACTCTTCCCTTAAGGGAATTATTGTCGCTAACCCTCTTGAGCTTAACTTACAAAGGTATATGAAACTTTTGTCTTCCCTCTATGCACTTCCTTTGAACTTAAAAATGTTCAGACATAGGATTTTCTAAGTCTCTTCTCCTCGATACTTATGGTTGCTATCTCTCCTGAGCTTGTTCCTCCAAAGTTTTAAAGCCTTGGGCGCACTCCTTGTGGTCTTGGAACTTTGCAAGAATCGACTGTTCTCCCCTTAACCAAGAGTCTAGGAATGACTCGGCCTACACACTCCTTGCATGGCTATGTAATTTCTCTACATTACTACTATCAAAGATTCAATGTTATCTCTTGTGAGCTTCTCTGAGTTAAAATTAACTCTGTCAACGCACTCCTTGTGGACAATGTGCACTTCTTGCATGAGCTCTTAGAATATAAACAATTGAAACTTATTCTAACTCCATAGATTCATGTATTTAACCACATAATACATTCCCAACCACAAGAACAAGTAAAAATAGAGAATTTAAATGAACTGAAAGACTACAATTCATTTAGATAAACACAGTAACAACAACAACCAACATTTGGATTAAAGATTCTTTGTTCTATTCATTCAAGTGATAATATACATAGATATAGGTAGTCCTCCACTGCTCCTTCAACAATCTTATACAATGCTCTTTGGCTCTAAACAACAACATCTCTCTCTCTCTCTCTCTCTCTCTCTCTCTCTCTCTCTCTCAAAACTATTACAAAATGAGCAACAAACCTTCACAAAATGAGCAATAACAACCTTCTTTGGGCATAAGATACAAGAATATATACAAGAGGTGATTCATCGAGCATTTACCCCCAACAACCTAATGCTATCCTATCAAGATTTAATGCATTCATCTACTAATGACTATAAATTAAATAGCATTTACAAATAAGATAAGGGATGACGCACAACCTCTATACAATATATCCTTTACATTAAAGGGATATTGATTCGAGAGGATCTTTGGGGATGGACTCAACCTCTAATCATTAATTACATTTATTTTCATAAAATTTCAAATTCAAAAAGGTACTCTCTCCTTTGTGTAGTCCAAATCATCTCCATAAATGCGTTGGTTGATGTGATGCTCTCCAACATGTCCTCCTTTTAATGTTGATGTAGATGCTCTTGCATCATACTCCTCTGGCCAAAAATTCATGAACTCCTATCCATGAGATCCTGCACTGTCTTTCCTTTCTTCAAAATGTCTTCTTCACTTACCCACATTGCATCTTCTTCTGGATGGCCCTTCCACTTAACCAGATACTCAAAATAAGTCTTCCTTCTAGTCCTTTTTCCAATCCTCTGATCTAAGATCTTATCCATCAATGGATTTTCTACTACATGCATTTTTTTCCCATCTTATGTCCTTCTAATTATGTGACCCTCCTATTTCATATTCCCTGTAAGGATGCAGGTCTGCAACATTAAAAATAGGTGATATTCCCACATTGTCTGGCATCTCTATCTCATAAGTATTTGCTGCAAAATTCCTAAGGATCTTGCATGGTCCTATCTTTTTCATTTTCAATTTGTTATATGTTCCCTTTGGGAACCTTTCCTTTCTCAGATGATCTAAAACCTGATCTCAAAATTCAAATGTTACCTCCCTTATCTTCTCATCTTCTCTACTTTTATACTACTTGTTGTTGTCTTGTAGTTTTTCATTTATCTCACCATGAAGTTTATGCATCTTTGCAACAAAATCTTCAGCTCTTGCACTCCTGAATTCATTATGTTCCAAATCTCTTAGTTTTTATATCACTCTTTCTTTCATTCCACACACAATCTGGAATAAAGTTGTTCTTGTGCTCCTATTTGGTGAATCATTGTATGAAAACTCTGCTTGTGGAAGAATCTGATCCCACTGACTATGGTGCTCAGTGACTAATCTCCTCAGCAAATTACCCAAACTTATGTTTTCCACCTCATTCTGTCCATCTATTTGAGGGTGATATGTTGAACTGAAGGAAAAATCTGTCCCCAATTTCTTCCACAACGTTCTCCAGAAATGACCAACAAATTTGGTTTCCTTGTTCGAAACAATGCTCCTCAGAAAACCATGTAGCCTCACAATTTCTTTAAAAAACATACTTTCTATGTGTGTAGCATCATTTGTCTTCTGGCATGGTATAAAGTGTGCCATCTTGGAAAATCTTTCAACTACCACAAATATGGAATCACTTCCCCTCTAGGTTCTTGGTAATCCCAATAGAAAATCCATGCTGATAGCATCCCAAGGCCTATTTGGAATAAGCAATGGCTAATAAAGACCAGTGTTATGCTGTATTCCTTTTGCATACTAGAAAATTCTGTATTTGTTCACAAATTTCTTCACTTCAGATGTCATACCTAGCCAATAGTATGAGCCACTCAATTGTGAAAATGTTTTATCATGGCCAAAATGTCCTGCTAGACCTCCACTATGCTTCTCTTTCAATAAATTGTCTCTCATTGAGCATTTTGTTTTGCACAATTTTCTCCCTTTGAACAACATTCCATCTTGAATCAAATATTCCATCCATGGGATTATGTCCCTTAGCAAAGGATTTGCATAGGCTTCATAAGATTCTTTGAAATCTGCATCTTCACCATACATTTCCTTAAGGTGTTCAAACCCCAAGGTTTCCACTTTGAATTCCTGCATAATCAAACACCTCCTACTCAAAGCATCTGCAACTTTGTTTTCACTACCAGAAATATGTTTAATAACAAAAGTTAAATTCTACATAAATTCCACCCACTTTGCATGCCTTTGATTTAACTCCATGGGATTATGTCCCTTATCAAAGGATTTGCATAGGCTTCATAAGATTCTTTGAAATCTGCATCTTCACCATACATTTCCTTAAGGTGTTCAAACCCCAAGGTTTCCACTTTGAATTCCTGCATAATCAAACACCTCCTACTCAAAGCATCTGCAACTTTGTTTTCACTACCAGAAATATGTTTAATAACAAAAGTTAAATTCTACATAAATTCCGCCCACTTTGCATGCCTTTGATTTAACTTCTCTTGTTTGTGATGGATTGTAAAGCTTGATTATCGCTATACAACACAAATTCCTTGGGAATAAGATAATGCCTCCACTTATTTAAGGCTTGAATCTCTGCATAAAATTATTTGTCATATGTGGAGTACTTTTTCTTGGTATCATTCAACTTCTCACTGAAATATGCAACAAGTATGTTATCTTGACTTAATACTGCTCCAATTGCTAATCCACTAGCATCACACTTTACTTGTAAGGTCTTCCCAAATATGGAAGAACCAAAATTGGTTTTTCTGTAATTTTATCCTTCATTATCCTAAAGATATTCTCAGCCTCTTCTATCCACTTAAAGGATTTGTGTCCCTTCTTCACAGTGTCTAATATTTGTGCACATACACCACTGAAATTTATAATGAATTTCCTATAGAAACTTGCTAATCCATGGAAGCTTCTTACTTCAAACATGCTCCTTGGTGGTGGCCAACCTCTGATAGCTCTCACCTTTTCTAGATCCATCTTCAGCTCATTGGAAGAGATCACAAAACCCAAATATATGAGTTATGTCTTCATAGAATATGAATTTTTTAATTTTATCAACATCTTCTTTTGCTGCAACCTCCTCATCACTAATGTCAATTACCTTAAATGCCCCTCTTTAGTTTTACTAAAGACTAGTATATCATCCAGATATACATTGAAATATTTACCTATGAAGTCCTTAAGTACTTCATTCATCAATCTCATGAATGTTCTTGGGGCGTTTGTTAAGTGAAATGGCATAACAAGCCACTCATATAAACCTTTGTTTTTTTTAATGTTGTTCTCCATTCATCTCATTTTCTCATCCTTATCTGATGATAACCACTTTTCATATTTATCTTTGAAAAATAACTTGCTCCACTTAAACAATCCATCAAGTCATCCATCCTGGGTAAAGGAAATATGTACCTGATAGTGATCTTGTTGATGGCTCTAGAATCTGTACACATTCTCCATCCTCCATCCTTCTTAGGACTTAATACAATTGGTATTGCACATGGGCTTAAGCTCTCCCTGACTAAACCCTTTTCTAACATATCTTGGACCTAGTTCTTTACCTCTTCATTCTCTTGAGGTGTCAACCTATATGCTTCTTTGTTTGGTAGAATTTCTCCTAGAATAAGATCAATGTGATGGATAATGCTCCTAATGGCTGGAAATGAGCAAGGTAACTCATCCACCACTATATCAACAAAATTATCTAGCAGTTCTTGAATTTCTTCAGGCAGATCATCCACAATATTGCTTGTAAGGATGACTCTAGGATTTCTCACTACAACAAACTACATGTCCCGTTCTTTCTTGACTTCATTCAAGAGCTCCTTCCCATTTATTAGAAGTATGCTTGGGCTAGCTTCTTCCTTCACTTTCTTATCCTCTATTGGAAACAACATGTGTCTTCGACCATTCTTCTCAAGTGTATAATTATTCTTCCTCCCATCACGTATGACATTTATGTCAAATTACCATGGTCTTCCCAAAAAAACATGACAAACATTCATGGGTATTACATCACATAAAATATCATATTTGTGTCCTCCTATTTTAAATTCAAGTTGGCATTGTTTACTTATCATAACCTGGTGTCCTTTTTGCAGCCATGATACTTTATATGGATTTGGATGTGCAGTAGTATCCATCTCTAGTTTTTCTACCATCTATGTGGATACTAAATTTTTAGTGCTTCCACTGTCTATAATCACCTTGAAAAATTTGTCCTTGGTATTGCAAGCACTCCTAAACAAAATGTTTCTTTGTACTGGTCCTTCCACCTCCTTCTTTAGTTTCAAGATAATTTTCCTTGTCATGAGGGATTTTCCATCTTCAACAGCTTCTGCTTCAATATTCCTCCTTTGCACTTCAGAAATGTGAGATTCTTCTCCTTCTTTATTTTTCTCGGGGCATTCCCAAGAAATATGCCATGTCTTTCCATAGGCATAGAATCTTATCTCTCCTCCTCCTCCTCTTCCTCTTCCTCGAGGAAAATAATTTATTCCAGCATATTCCTCCCTCTGGAGCTTCCTCCTCTTTTTGTATGATTGTGGGGATTTTCAGTTTCAACTTTGGGTTTCTCAGACTTATCATGGAAAATTCACTTACCTATGTGTGGGATTTTTCCTCTGCCTCATTGGCTTTGTTTCCTGGCCAACTTATCTTCTTCTTTTAGGAAAGCCTCATAAGCATATTCACCTATCCTCATAGTCACCATATTTATTTCATCCTGAATTTCACATCTCAGGCCATTTCTATACCTGGCAACCTTATCTTTATCACTCTCACGGTGACCAGCTCTAATGTTCAACCTATAGAACTCTTATGCATACTCTTTTATTATCAAACCCTTCTATCTCAGGTTTTGTAGTCTCCGGGATAGATTTATTTTATAGTCTTTGGGTATGAATTTAGCCTTCAACTTGGCTACCATTCTGTCCCAGCTTTTAATTTTGTGTTTTCCTTGGCTTCTTCTATCATCTTACAGTTCATCCCACCACAGTGTTGCATGCCCTTTTAGCCTTGTGACAACATGTTTTAATTTCTTCTCATCATCAACCTCCTCATATTCGAAGTATTTATCCATTGCGCTTTTTCAGTCCGACAACTCTTCTAGATCTAAATTTCCTTCATACATTGGGATTTCCATTTTTTCTCTAGCTCCCATTTTTACAACATCTCTCAGCAAGCGTTCTTCTGTAGCATCTTCTCGTGTAGCTCCTTCAGCTTCCATTTCTTCACTTTCGACCTCACTGATGTCACCCACATTTGGTTCTCTTATTTGTGCATTTTCCATGGCATCTAGCCTTGCACAAAATCTCCTCATTTCCCCCTCCATTGTTGGATTCACTATGGGTTTGTCCTCGCATCTTCTTTGCATCATGGCACTAATATTTCTTTATAGAGAGCTTAAATTATGGATTTGATACCACTTGATTCAAACCCCCTTCTTCTCCCAGGGTCTACACTACCTCTCGATCAAGAACATAGCTGAATCAAATCTTAGGCCCCCTGTTGAGCCCTAAAAAAATTTATACATGCCCCCATTTAGCTCTTTGTACAGGTTCTATAATACCCATGAGTGTTTTCCTGGCGCTTTTGCTCCTTTTAAAATTTTGAAATTATCAACGCTAGGTCTCTTTTTTTCATATGACCTCAGGCTATGACCCTAGGTGTAACCCAAAAAGGTGCTAATCCTTCGGGCTTCGGGACTCTTGACACCCAACACTACTCCCTAATCTCCTGAAGTACTCTGTATCTGAAGCTATGGATTAGGTGCCACGTATCCTCCCTTTGGAATCGACGGTTGGAGCGGTGTTTCAGCCTTTGACCCTCAGTTTTCTTGGCGCTATCCTCCTTTCTTCTGAAGTCTCCATCTGTAAAACTCTTCACCCGGTTGAAACCTGTCACGTATATCGACGATATGGATGGGTTTCAGGACCCCAGGCCTCCAAGAGTCTTAGGGATTATAGTTCCACCTTGGTTCCCCTGAATTTATCTAACGTCGAAGTGTGGGATCATGTGATGCATGCCCCCAATGAGATATGACGCTCATCAACTCTTTGGGTGATCTCCAACTAGATCTCAGTTTGTTCTTAAAAATACTCCCTTAAGGGAATTACTGTTGCTAACCCTCTTGAGATTAACTTTTAGAGGTATATGAAACCTCTGTCTTCCCTTTGTGCACTTCCTTTGAACTTAAAAAATTTTCAGACTTATAATTTTCTAAGTCTCTTCTCCTCGATACTTATGGTTTTTATCTCTCCTATGATTGTTCCTCAAAAGTTTTAAATCCTTGGGCATACTCCTTTTGTCCCTGGAACTCTATAACAATCAATTGTTCTCCCCTTAACTAAGAGTCTGGGAGCGACTCGACCTACGCACTCCTTGCATGGCTCTATACTTACTTTTCACTACTGCTATCAAAGATTCAATGTTATCTCTCTTGAGCTTCTCCGAGTTAAACTTAACTCTGTCAACACACTCCTTGCGAACAATGTACACTCCTTGCACCAGATATCAGAAGAGAAACAATTGAAACTTATTCTAACTCCACATATTCATGTATTTAACCACATAATACATTCTCAACCACAAGAACAAGTAAAACCGAAGAATTTAAATGAACATAAATCCTACCATTCATTCAGATAAACACAGTAACAACCACACCAAACATTTGGATTAAATATTCTTTGTTATATGAATTCAAGTGATAATATAAATAGATATAGGCAGTCCTCCACTACTCCTTCAACAATCTTATATAGTTCTCTTTGGCTCTCAACAACAACAACTCTCTCTCTCTCTCTCTCTCTCTCTCTCTCTCTCTCTCTCTCTCTAACAACTATTACAAAATGAGAAGCCAACCTTCACAAATGAGCAACAACAACCTTCTTTGGGCATAATATACAAGCATATATACAAGAGGTGATTCATTGAGCATTTCCCCACAACAACTTAATTATATCCTATTAGGATTTAATGCATCCATCTACTAAGGACTATGAAGTTAATAACATTTACAAAGAAGATAAGGGTTGATGCACAACCTCTGTACAATACATCCTTTACATTAAAGTGATATTGATCTGAGAGGATCTTTGGGGATGGACTCAGCCTCCAATTATTAATTACATTTATTTTCATAAAATTTCAAATTCAAAAAGGTGTGCTCTCCTTTGTGTAGTCCAAATCATCTCCATAAATGCATTGATTGATGTGTTGCTCTCCAGCCTGTCCTCCTTAATGCTGTTGTAGATGCTCCTGCATCAAGGAAAATAAATTTCTTAGGTACTAAGATCACCATGTTTACATCTCTTATGTCTTGGCAAGGTTAAGAATTTCCAGAGAACATAAAAATTTGAAATCCTTATGTGACATTCCTCTTATGAAACAAGGTTTTGTATAATTTTTTCTTTATTACATTGGGTTCATAATTAAAAACAAAACTTTATGAATGAACATGATAAGTTATTGGTCAACAAGGTGAAGCCCCCATGATCCTTATGCATATTTAAGATGTGTATGGTGGTCTCTATAATCATAAAATTTTACTATGTTAGAAACAATGACATTTGATTCAATGTTGTATAGGTGTACTAAGTGAACTATAACAATTGCATGGTATTTTTAAAATTTGGGTCATTTTGCTTCCATTTATTTGGATAATTAGCTCATAATTTTTTTCATTAGAAGTGCACACATAGTAATCTATGAATAAATTATTTCTTTGCTTAAAACCTCTTGCTCCTTCCCATAGCTAGTTTTCATCGAAGTTGAAATTCTTGCATTTCATTTTCCTCTTGCATGGTTTAAATAGTCGATTTGAAATTCCATCAGTTTCACGACCACTCCTTTGAGTAACAACAACCTAAAATCAAGCACTAATTAAAATTTATCTAGCAACTTTTCCAGGGCTCTTCAAACCCATATTAGCTTAGGTGTAGAGATTTGGAATAGGATTGTGAGAACAACCTTCCAAAGTTGTTAAAAAAACTTAAAGCTTTGAGTTAGGGATTGAAATATAGTTGTTATATAACTAAATTTGGGAATCCATTCTAACACAAGGGTCAAGCACAAGGTTGCATTGGGGCCAATAGAGTAATCAACCTTGCTTTGTTGGTCTTGGTATTGACTGTCGACTGTCCCCCCTCTACTTTGGTATAGTAACGATACCATAAAGGAAATAATCTTTTAGACTTCCTACCCAAGGTGAAAACACAATGAAGGTGGTGTTTTTCCTGGGATCGACATTGGCTAGACTCACTCAGACTCCTTGGAGGGTTTCCCAATGCTCGATGAGCTAACTTGCACCAGGGCATTAGTTTATTAAGAAGGTTGTCAACGTAAATTTCCCACCCACTGAAACTCATCCCCTTCACACATCGATACTACGATGTTGGATTCCATCACCAACTAGAGCTTCTTTGTGAGAAGGTTTGTTTGCATGCTTGACTCCTAGATTAATTAGCATGTGTTGTTTTTTCTCCTTGGTTTGCCTTAGGATAGAGTCTATGTCTAATGGAATCAGTTCTGGGTTAATTCCTCATTTGATGAATACAAAATATGGATACCATTAAAATAAAAGGGAATAAAGAGGTAAAAAATAGCTCATACCTAACTTATGTCTTATTATTCTCAAACATTGTTCTTTACACTTAATGCAACAAACACCAAATGGAATGATTTACACAAGGTTATGACTAAAAAAGCTCCATATAATGCAAATGAGAAATGTGATTGGAGAATTCAAAACATTATCATAAACCCACATCTCACATATTTGTACATGCACCATAGATTCGCAATCTTTCATGAAGAGGTCTGGGAGAAATTCCTCCATGCAAAATAATACTAATACAAGTTAGAAATCTAACTCTATTTCCCACACTCTTGTTAACTACAAATCTTGTCTTCACACACATCTTCTTATAATTCTTGTTTCATGTTGGTATCAATGGAGGAATATATGGTCCACCCATATTCATAGTTTCATATGGTTGGAAAATGCACAAGATATGAACACACTTCATTGGGAGGACCTAATTGGTAAATGACCTAATTGGTAAATGATACAAAACATTTATTTGATAAATATGTTATATATTGAAACTCATGAGATATACACCATAGGAATATCCAATTCCATTGCTCAATTCTTGATGATACATACCTACTACTAATAGTATAAATATTCACATCCAATCCACTTCAATACTATGAGGAACTATTTAACCATGTTAAACAACACACAAAATGTAATGAATATTCATATTTTCAAAAGAAAGGTTCCACCCTTAACTGTTGGTATAAATTTCCATGGGATTTTCATGCTACATCTACCATGTTCATTGGCAAGAATGATCATAAAAAATACAACCCTTCTCAAAATGATGATAGATTAAACATCCACAACTATGATATATTGACTTCCAACATGTTCTCTCTCATCATGTTGTGATAAAGTACATTTCCAAGTATGAAACTAAAGCAAAGGAAAAATAAGAAAGTTATCACCATATGCTAACCAAATCTCCCAAGTTGTGGCTACAGAGGACCCTGTTGTAATTGCAATTCAAAATTTCTTTACGAAAACTATTGTTGAACATGATTTAGGATCATAAGAAACATGCCATATGATAAAAAAAACTTCCCTTAACAATTTGTAGTCAATAATTTATTTCCTTGAATGTGATTTGAAATATTTTAAGCATGTCCAACTTGATGCAAGTGACACTCTTTCAACACCAAGACTCAATGACACATACATGAAATGACCTATTTCTCTAGAGCCATTGCCACTTATTGATGTTGCAAGAACTTGGTCCTTTGGTGCTCTTGAGACAAAGGAAAAGTGGAAGAAAAGGGAGCACACCATGATTGTCCATGTTTTTCACCAATAATTTACAATTCCTTATATAGATTCAAATTATTATTGTAAATGTGTTGAACCTGCACAAAATAGATCTAGCTAGAAAATATCACACACATTTGTAGAGAGAAATTGAGAAAGAAGAAGAAAGAGAGAAATAATTCAAGAATTCTCATTAACCGTAATGAATAATGAATAATTTACACATGATATACTCTGTATAACTCAATGAATGCGCACTAGAGGAGAACCAATGCACCATAGTGGTGGTTTAGAGTGATTTGGACACACACCACCAGTTACGGGAGTGAAATTCCACCTAGTCTAGTCTCTTAGACAATTAAGGGAGTGAACTGCCACCTAGCTGAGTTAACTAGTCAACCACTCTTTAGTTAATTGACTGAACAATGTAGTGAGGAGTAGATCAGGGAATCAAGGGTAATGCACCGGTATGGTGATGATCCCAAGGCAAGTGTGCATTAGCATGGTGATGATCCCAATGTTTCATGGTGACAAAACCAATGCAACATCTAGACTCAACTCAACTAGTCAAATTGAAGTGTCAACTGAAGAGAATATTCTCCGGGTGGAATATTCTCCCCAAAAATATAGGAGACTAGATAATGACTAATAATGACTAAAAAACAAGGAAAAACCTTAGGAAAAATAAATCCTAGGTGTGTGTGAAGTAACTCCAACACCCCCCTTGAACATCACTATGGTGAAAATAAAGAATGGGTCTCAACAACAAGGCCATGTTAGGTACCCAAATACAGAAGATACATTGAAATAAAGTGAGGAAAGAGGGAAAACCTCATGGGACCCACCCCCCATCAAGGTACAATGCATGTAAAAAGAATAACTACAATTGTTAGGCAACCATGTCCTTCACTCCAAGATGACTTCGTAGAGAATGGAACTTCTTCTTAGTGAAGGTTTTGGTGAAGATCTATGTTGTATGTTCTATTGAAGGAGTGAATTGTAGGTCGATGATACCCTCGTGTACTAAGTCCCAGATGTAGTGCATGTGGATCTCTATGTGCTTCGTCTGCTACCTATGAAATAGATCTCTGTAGAAATTCAGAGTGCTCTGGTCGTCACACCAGATGACAATCAATCGATGAAACTAAATTCCCAACTCAGTGAGAAAATGTTGCAGCCACATAGCCTGAATGGTTATGTTAAATACCCCTCTATACTCTACCTTGGCTGAAGATAGAGCAATGGAAGCTTGCTTCTTGCTCGAACAATGGATAAGCCCAGAATCAAGACTTAGTGAGTAACCAGATGTGGACTTCTAATCAGTTCTATTGCCAACCCAGTCAGAATCAGTAAAATCGATGAGATCCAATGTAGAGTCTGCTACATAATGAATCCCAAAGGTGATGGTTCCCCATACATATCGAAGGATACACTTTGCATCCTTCCAATGTATCTTATGTGACTCCTGCATGAAATTGGAAACTGCGCCAACTGCATAGGAGAGATCTGGTCTGGAGTGTGTGAGATACAACAAGCTCTCTAGTAGTTGTCTGTACAGTGTGTTGTCAACCAGTGGAGTGTTATACCAAGATTTACCTCACCATTTCTATCCTACACAGAGGGCCTTTTTCCATTTCCCTATGCAGACCTGTCATCCCTTTTTGATGAATCCAGAGCCAAAAATATACATTTTTCCACATATACACTCCTTATAAGATATGCAAGATGGGTATATGCTGGCTGCTCCACTACAACCCGCGCACATCGGGATTTGTTCCAGAAAATACAAAAATGAAGTCGGGTTCCCATGTCACGACATGAGATCTCTGATCCTTGACCTTCCATATACTGGAAACGTTCTGAATCGGCCCTTCAGTTGCATTCTGAAGGCTATAAAAGCACAATTATGAACTATGAAGAAAGGGAGAAAGCATTCAAATTTGAGAGCAAAGTTACTCTGGATAAATTACTTCATATTGAGTCTGCATCCCTTTGTCCCTTAAGTCTGAACACAGTGTTCAGCCCCCAAGCTCTTTCCCTATTGTTGAGAGAAACTCATTGACTCTCTCCTATGAGCTTGCCTTTGGTGGAGGATTTAAGTGGTGGAGTCCCAGTTGGAAGGAACTTGGTTTCTTGGTTTCGAACCGTGCTGACACAAAATTCTATAATGTTGTCACTTCTATTGATCAATTATTAATAGAAATACTCCTTTCCCGTCCTATTGGTATATTTGAAATGTATGATTATTATCTATGGGCATGTTTGTAATGTTCATTAATGGATTATGGTATCTGATGTGCTAACCCCCTTCATATCATCATTATATACTTGATTTTTGCATTTGTTAAGAACTTATTGTAGGTATAAAGCTCTGGGTCGAAGTGCTCAACGATGGAACATCATCAAATGTTGGGTCGAGGTAGGCATCTTTCTTATCTTGTACATTAGTTTATATAGCATATGTTGGAATTGAGTTGATTTCTGCAGTCATACCTGTCTTTTGTGTTTTACCCTTGGCCATAGAGAGTTTTTCCCTCATAACAAAAATGGAGACTCCATTGGGGATGGATCTTCCTTCTAAGGGTTGAAGTACTTTTTCTTCTTGCATTGCTCTTTTTCCTTTGTGCTTCTTGTCGTATCACTACTTGACAGATTCTGTTCACTATGGGTCTAAGTTTCTAGCCCTCTTTCCTTTCCTTGCCTTGTTTTAAAAAATATACACTCCTTTTTCCATGACAGTCGCGTATACCCTCTTTTCGTCTCACTACAGGATGTGTATATACGCCCTGTTCTCATGAAAAGTCGCATATATCACTTCCCTTTGCTTGTTTTCTTGGTTTAGTGATTGTTGGGTGGGATTTGATGATTGCCGAGCCTTCTTAGGTCTCTGTAGTTCCTGTTGAGTTTCTTTGGGTTGACAAGAAACCTATTAGGAGTTGAATTTTTGGGCGTAGTCTTTCTCTTTGTTTTTCATCCTTGTTTGTCCTTGAGCCCTGGGTT
>JASDQU011103511.1:13965-28197 GCA_032191745.1 Picea mariana
TTACCTATTACAATAAAATTATCATTCATACAGTACAATCAGTTTTCTCTCTTTGAGAATCCATAGGCCCTCTTCTCTTCTTGATTCTGTTGCAATTGTATTGTCTCAAAACTGATTCTACGCTAGCCCTGAACCATTTTCTGTTGTTGCTCGTTTCTTTTCTCATCCCTCTTCGCCTGATTGGTTATCTCCTTGATAACTTGCACAACTTCTCTTATACAAAAACGAAGGGCCCAAAAAATAATATTTGTATATATAGGAACTATTAAAGGATTCTCAAATGAATTCAAATTATTAAATAGATTGGGATATGAATCATAATGATTATTGGAAGAGATGAGGTGAAAAGTTTCCCTTTCTTCAAAATGATGAATATTTGATTCCTGAATTTCAATTTTTTCATTAATATCCATGACACATAAAGAGGATTCACAATTAGAATTGGTTTGAGGAACCTTGTGTGTTTGGATACAATCAAATTACTGAAAATTATGATTAAAATGTTCTAAATTATGTGATTGTAACTTATGGACAAAATTCAAAAAAATAGAGAAATCTATTGTAAGAGGCATGCTACTGGAAGGAAAATTATTGCTGTCATTTTTAATTAAGAATACTAATTGTTGAATGTCTTCTTTAATATAATTATGCAAACTTTAAATAGTATCAAGATCAAAGATAATCTTATCTATGTTTTCCTGAGTCTGTCTATTAGCAATTACAACATTCTTCTTATGAATAGAAGCAACAACATTTTCACTAATAGCATCAACTTCATTAATAGTAATAGTATCTTCTTGTTCAAGATGAATGTTAGAAGTACAAGGAAGAGAAAAAATGTACTGAAACCACCCCATTAATTCAAATTCGGAGGGAAAATTTTCATATTTAAACTGTAAACAAACTATCTTGAAATCCCTCATACATATTTAGTTCTTTATTTACTTTTTACCATCTAATATATCAAATTGTCTGTCATTTAATAAGCATGTGAGATGTTTATTTACCTTTTACATTGAGCCTTATATATTTATTGTATCCTTGATCCAACATTCAACCATTTCTAAATCCTATTCACAACCTTTATAAAATACCATTGCAATAACTTGATGATGCCCTATCTTTCTCTCTTAGAGCCAAGTGCAAAAAACTACATGCTTTGACATTAAAAAAAAAAAAAACTCATTAAATCTTTCACTGAGTCAAGTTTAACCCAATACACATGCCCCCCACATATTCAATCTACCTAAATCTATGTGTAGACTTTTCATAGGTGACCTGATAAACCAAATAACTCATTAAGTCTTTCACCGAGTCAAGGTTAACCCAACACACATGCCCCCCACATATTCAATCTACCTAAATCTATGTCTAGACTTTTCATAGGTGACCTGATAAACTAGAGTATGCATGCCTATCCACGTCTCATAGATATATGCCCATTTACATGCAATCAATAATTTTTTACAACTCCAAAGTAAATACATTTTTTTTTCTTTCACATGGTGACTCAACCATCACTTCCATACCATACCTAAACCTAAACTTTCACCATTAGCACAAAATACAACCCACGACAGTATAATAAAACCTATCCTAGGTCGATCCACTCCACTCGGCCAGGCTTGGTTAACCTATCCTAGGCCTATCCACTCCACTCAGTTCGGCTTGGTTAACCTACTCTGCTATCCAACAACTAAATTCTCTTCTCCTTTGCTCTCTGATCCTTCAACTCCGCGCTCTGATTCCACTTGTTAGGCAGGGAAAGAATAAACTTAACAAGATGTAATGGAAAAGAAAATTAAACCAAGAACAAACAAGACACAACAGCGATTACACAATTCACACCGTGATTTATGTGGAAACCCAACAAGGGAAAAACCAATGGGCAATGATAATCGAAATTTTTATTATTCAAGGGAGAATTACAATAGCCAATCATTACAATATGATCCACTAATTAAACAAACTGATTACAATATGATATACCCTTTACACAAACTATTCATTGTAGTGTTCATGCATGCACATTCTATGTTAAGCTGATTTATTGTACTTGCAACAGCATAAGAAATTAGTTGGAACGTTTTCAACAGTTACATATATCTATATCTTAAATCTTAGATAACCCACCAAATATATCTGCTGAATATAGATTGGATTGCATGCTCAAATAACCCAGTAAATATATCTGCAGAATATAGATTGGATTGCATGCTCATCCCATGCTGAATATAAATTGGATTGCATGCTAAGATAACCCAGTAAATATATCTGCTGAATATAGATTGGATTGCATGCTCGTCCCATAAATTTTGAGAACTCAATAGGTACACGCTTGTCAATGAATCTGCAGATGATAAACCCCTTTCACCACCAATCTAATTCAATAGGATGCTAGGATCCTCCAATAATCTCTATAACAATAATAAGAAAAAATCTGATATGTCTGCAGAGGATAGATCCGTAATCTATGGTTTTGAATTACTGGAAGAAAAAAAGTGGGTGCTTATGCTAATCTCTATAAATACTATAACTACATGTATGATATGCTGGTAATTTATACTAAAGGAAAGAAGATATACTCATTAAAGAGGCACTTCAATTATCATGAAAAACTCCAATACAAACAAATATCACAAATAGTACATACAAATATGATAGATATACAAATTTTCATAGATGATGGATCATTGTATGAATAATGACTAAGGCCACCACAGATTGCTAGATTCGAAGGCTGATACAGATACTCGAACTGGTCTTTGAGACGTGCGAAGCCCTGGTAATCTCATTTTCCCGACGATCAATTCCCCCTTGGAGTTATATATAGACATATCCATTTTCCAATCAATTACCATTATCAACCCACTACTGTTCACTGTTACTACAGGAAATAATGGAAAGTGGCATTCTGCCAAACCGCTGGTGCGTAGCTCACACCATATTTCATATTGTTCTGCTTCATTCAACTTCCACATCCGAACACAATCAGCTTCCTTCTGCTCCACTAGCACCACTTGCCCATCGTGTTGACCTAAATTTTCAGGAAAAATCCTTCTGCATCCCTCCGGTACTGGGATTGCTGTCCAAAGTCCGTCAGCAATACTGAAGGCTACTATGAGATTCTGGCGATTGGGAGTGCGAGCCGCCCAGTGAAACTTGCCGTGACAATAAATACCCTTTCCACAAGGCCGAATATTGTAGGGGACCACCATGGAAACTGCAGTCCAGGCATTGGATTCTAAATCATAAATAGACATCGCAATTATTATATTGTCACCTGGACCTTGTTGACCCATTCGGTCGATATAATAATTGCCCAGCAGAAGAGTGCAATGCCTTGTGGAAGAATCGAAGGCCATTCCAGTGAACAAGGAACCAGATGTAGGAGGACGAGGGAGCTGTCTCCAAGTCCTGGTACCTGGATTGCCTATGGAAAGATCCATCCTATCCCCTTTTATATGGCAACAGAATATGCTCTTACAGGTATTTACAACGATGTGATTGAGCAAAGGAAGTTTGTAAATGTCCGAACCTCTTCCTTCTATAGCCCAATATTCCACATCATCTTTCCAATCCCATTGAAACTGAATCAGAAACCCAGGAGTAGAATGCAACGACCAGTTTGGAACAATTCGTTGGAGGGCATCACGGGAAGACAACAGATAATTCCATTGTTTACAAACAGTCCTCATTTTGCCAATAACCCTCATGGGTAGCCTGGCTAAAATCATATTCAACAAATCTTCTTGGAGCTTTTGCCAAAGCTCTGCTTCCATTGCTAAAATATTTATTTCTCACTCAAAGTATAAAAGGTATTTTTCTTACTGGTGTAACTACTTTTTCACTGACCTCTCTGTTCAGTCAGCTATTTTTCAATCGCAACTCCAATAACACAAGGCTCGAAACCAATGACCTTTCCTGAAAACCGTCTCACCAACTATTCTATCCTATCCCAACAAGAAGCGAGTTCACTATTTATATTATGAAAACTTTACAATAAAATAAAAGACGACGCTCGAGAGGAACCACGTTGTTGGCCATCAAGGTCCACCTATGGAAAGTTTCTCTCCAAAAATAGTTTTTAACAATAAAAACCAACTAATTCACCTTTATTTGAGATATTTTTATTATTTAAGATATTTTGCAAGTTGCCCTTTACTAAAATAGTGGACATAAATTAACTTGTGAGAGGGTTTTTTGGTTTGTTCGAACACTAGTTATTAAAAATGGTTAATTAAGTTACTTATAATTACAATATCTTATTATTTTTATTATTGTATTTTATTAATATAAATTAATTTTAATTTCCATTATATTTTTAAATTATAAATAAGATTTATTTAAATGTATTTAATATGATTTTTTTTTATAAATATATTAATTTTTTATATTTTATTTTAAAGAAATAGTTAATATGTGATTAAAAGAGGATATATTATCTTGAAATGTTTAGAAGGATGATTTCTATTAACACAATCGTAGGTGGAATAGGAAGAAAAAAAATTATTCTAAGGTTTTGTTGGGATTTTCTCAAAGGGCATGGAGTTTCGGATGGTGGAAGACTCTTTGGTTGGGCATTGAGAAATATAATGAAGAATGGTTGTTTGGAAAAGGCCAAAGTGAACTCTCAGTATGAGATCACATCATCTCAGGTTGGAAATTACATATTGTATAGGAAGGATCATGTGATAATTTGTTAATTCATGGGAATATGGCCCTCGAAAAAAGACTTGATAGGTCAGGTTGGTTTGAGATGGAAACCAAAAAGTCAAATAGATTTGAAGTTGGGATCGAAGGGTTTCTTCACATAGATCTGAAGTTGGGATCGAAGGGCTTCTTCACAGTGATCTTCTCATGCATAGAAGATAGACATTAAGTGTGCGAAGAAGGATCGTATTTTTTCAACTCGGTGGTTCTGCATCTACGTTACTAGATAGAGAGGTTTTCACTTGAGAAGGAAGAATTTACTGCAACACTTGTTTAGATTTAGATGTACTCACTACCCCAGAAATTCTAGGATAAAGAGACACTAGAAGGGATAGGAAACACTTTAGGTACTTTTGTTAAAATTTCAGAGGTCGCAAAAGTAGGTGTAACATCCTCGTTTTCAAACCCCAAACTAGCGATGTATATTATAGATGTAGTAAATGGTTGAGAGCCAAGTGATGTATATTGTAAATATAGTATATGGTCGAGAGCCAAAGCCATGTAATATGTAAATGATGTAAATTGAATATAATGAATAAAATGTATTGACAGCTGTAGATGAACATGGGCCGAAATTTGGGGGCAAAGTATTCATAAGATAGGGAAGGGGTCCAATGGCGGGAAGGGGGAGGGGAAGAGTTTACCCATGTTTATTAAACCAAAACCCATTTTTTATTTCCTTCTAAATTATCCTTACCATGAACCTTCCAATAGTTGTTAAGTGTGCTAGAGCCCAATCATTGAATTCATGTAAGAGGGTTGGTGTGAGAGTCACTTCCCATAGTTATGGAGAGTATGGAGGATGAGTACAATCAGTTTGGGAAAGAGTGCAAGTCAAGCAAGAAAGAGAAAGAGAGGAAATTCGTATGAGGAGAAGACCAGAATTATGCGTTCAAGTTTTTGCATGAAGAGCAGCTTTTACATGGAGTTCTCTGGCCAACAATGGGGTTCTAAGTGATGGAGCTTGAAGGTAGTTTTTGTAGACATGTTTGAATACTATTTGGAGATGTAATATCATGGAGAAGGAGGTTGTGTGTCTGGGAGTAGAGATTTTTTCGAAATTTGTTAAGGAAGCACGCGTTTTGGATGTTAGGCGAAGTTGTGTTGCAGTTATAGAATTCATGAAGTCCCAGCAAGTAGAGCTCTCATCCAACCTGTTCTGGAAGCCCTGGAGGGGAGTGAAAAGGACCAAGGGATTGAGAGCAGTGAAGGGGGATTCCATCCCTTGGGTTGTGCAAATTGAGGGGATGTGTTTTGGTGGACTGGAATTAACTGAGAGTTTAACTACTGAAAGGGGGTCATTAGCCATTGTTAGCGACCTTCATCCCTTATGGATTCATAGTCGTAGATAGGGGGTTTCTTGCTATTGAGAATTGGAATACAAAGACTATGGCTAGGAGGAATGTCTTCCCTCTATAGCAGGTTGTATACTTTCATAAGAAAAGTGTTCTTATTTACGGAGTTATTCATGTTAACATGATGATATAATTGTTGTGCAATTTACTCTGAGTTGTTTGGTTAAATCCTACTTGTTGAGAGTAGAATTGATGCATATAAATCTATATTTTATGGTTGAATTATGCTACCTACACTTAGTTGTTAATGTGCAAATTTAGAGTAGTTGTATTTATGCTTTTAATTAGCATGGATAGCTGATGTAGGAGCATCGCTCCACCTCAGCAGCGCGCCATCATTCCAACACATCAATGTGCATTTCAGAAGAAAGAAAGGCATTGAACCTCTCACATTTTTTTATACGAAATCAGATCCCATGAGGATATGCATTGTAAGGAATCTAATGCCAGACCATACCTATGTATAGGTAGTGATTGGGGTTTCCTTAAATGGTTTCCTGTAGTAGGTCGAGACCATATTCATGTCTGGATGAACATTTATGTAATGTAGCCGTAGGAGTATGGTGTCATATCGGAGATAGTGATAGCACTAAAACAGTGAGGAGAGGATAATCTTGGGGAGCCCTCTTTTGTAATTAGGAAAATAATGAGATGTGAGAGAGAGATCTAAAGGGAGAGAGGCCTGAGGAGATCTTGGAATTTCTGAGAGAGAGCTTGAGAGAACTGGGTCTTTGTTACAATCCAGTTTTGCAAACATTTGTATAGATACACAGATATAATAGAAAATAAATTTTTCTTGCATATTGTTTTTCATGTATTCTATATTTCATGATTGAATGTTGTAGATGCATGATAGGTTTTCATTTACAATAGGAAGATAGATTTCTTTTATCTTCGTTGAGCTCTGTTATATCATTCTGGGTTCTTTAGGCTATGCAAGGAGTGCACAAAAAAACATTACAAGTTTTGAAGCCAGTGCAAGGAGTGCACATCTGAATCTCAATGTGCCAAGAGGGCACACCAGGATATATTGCATACTTGAGAGAGCCTCAAGGTTACTGAACACCTTGGAGGTAAGACTATGTAGAGAAGGTACAGAGAAACAAAACTTCTGAAGGTTCTGTAGAGCTCTGTAGAGAGGGAATCGAGCGAGTGCAAAGAGTGCATGAGAAGATTTTTGCATTGAGTTTAGAGAGAACTAGAGTTGTTGAGGACTCTCTAGAGCTCTGCTAGGTGGGCATTGAGCCGGTGCAACTGTGCACAGAAGAACTCTGTTGCGAGTTTCTGCAGAAAGAAAAGTGTCGGAGGAGGACACTTACAGAGTTATCGAATACTCTATGGCTCAGTAAGGTGTGCTTGAGAAAGAGGTCGCCAGGAGGGCACCAAATTCCCTTTGAAGGGAAAGGAAAGGACCGAGTCCCTTAGAGACTAAGCCAACTGAAAGCTCGGAAGAGATAGCACAAGGAGTGTGCAAGAGTGGACTTATTTCAAGTCTCGAAGCTCAGGAGGAGTAGCGTGAAGCCGCACATAGAGTGCAGGTGTGCGCAAGATCGAAGTCAAGTTTCATTGACGAAAGATCCTGATACGCGAAACCCCGACAAGATTTGAGCCGTCAGATCATGGAGAAATCAGGACCGTCAGATTGGGGTTCTGAAATATTGGCATTTCGGGGATCTGGAGAACAGAGGTGGAAATCCATTCAACTTCCCGATACACAAAGTCACAAAATCCCGATTTGCGAAAGGAGGATCTCGATCATCGATCGAGAGGAGGAGTATCGATCGTTGATCTGTCGTAGAGAAGATATTAGGATATCAGGGATCGAGAGATTTAAGGAGAAAAATATATCGACTTCGCGAAACGCGAAGCCCAGATAAGCGAAAGGAAGATCTGAACCGTCGGATCTTGGAGCTTCAGGAGTCATTGATATGACGAGGGATAATTTCGGGTATCGGGGATTGAAGGAGACAGGGAACTCAACCTCAAGAGTCTCGATATCACGAAATGTGACGCGCCTAGAGGATTGGCCCTAAATCACTGGACAGGGTCACATGGAGAAGATCTAAGGGGGCAGTTAAGGAATGTTAAACCCTTTTCGGGGTTTCAGGACTTGGAGGAGTCGAGTGTCTTGGAATGAAAAGCCCCGACATCGTGAAACACAACATGCCTATTGTGTAGGCCTGTGGTCATAGGGTTGTGGTCACGAAAAGGGAGCTTAGAGCTAGTGCTTATCTGTGCGGGACGAGTTCAATAGAAGGACCTGTGGATTTGTTCATAGGATTCCAGTAGGGAATCGAAGAGTTGTTCTAACTCATAGAGAAGAACGATCCTTAGATCAGGAGGTCAGCGGACCCCACAAAGACAGAGGTAGGGGGTCTTCATCAAGTGGTATCAGAGCCACTTTCTGTCTGTAAACTGCAGGCAGAGGGAGGTGGAAGAAAAGGAGATAGTTTGGTATCATCAAGAGGTATCAACGTTGATTTTGTCTGTAGATTTCAAGCAAAGGAGATAGAGAAGAAGCCAGTCTGACTACATCAAGTAGTATCAGAAGTTGAAGTTCACTTGTGGATAATAGGTGAAGAAGAAGACAGAGTACGGATGCTCTGTAAATATTGTTCCATGGCATGTAGCAAATGATAGATAGCCAGGAGGGTTGAAGGCATAAAAGATGGCTACTGAAGGCCATGAATGTGGTCAAAGAGGAGACCACCAACAGAAAAGCAAAGGAGATATTAACAAGGAGCTCGTTGAGATAAGAACGAGAATGGAATAGATGACATTGAAGATGCAACAAGAGGCAAAAGTATGTTGGAGGTACGAATGGCCTCTGAACAGGAAATCCAAATGGCATGTTTGAAAGTTGTTGGCCAGGAAACAACAACAAGAGTTGAGGAAGTGGCTGAGGTATGATGAAAAGCTCAGTGACACAGAGCTAGTTTTCATATGTGAGTCAGAATTTGGAGAAACCCTCAGTGATGAGGAAGGGAGATCAGTTTCAGGTCTCATAAACTGCCAGAAGGGAAGAGATGAATTTCCATATTGCCAGGTGGTAAATGATATGATATTTGGTGAGGATATCATAGACTATAAGGAGGAAAGTAGTGGAAATTCATATTTCCAGGAGGGAAATGGTATGAGATTAGCAGAGGATCTCATAAACTGCCAGGAGGACAGAAGTGAACATTGAAATTTCTAGGTGGGAAATGGAAGGAGATTGGTGTATGATCTCATAGACTGCCAGGATGACAACGATGGAAGTTCAAATTGCCAGGTGGGAAATGAGATGAGATCAGTTGATATCATATACTGCCAGGTGGGAAGAGATGGAATTTCAAGTTACCAGGTGGGAAATGGAAAGAGACCAGGTGCAGGTCTCAAATAATGCCAAGGGAGTAGTGTCAAAAGTTCAGATTGCCAAGTGGACAAGGAGATGGGATCGATTGATCTCATAGACTACCAGGTGGGCAGCAAAAAATTCCCAAGTTTCCAGGTGGGCAGGGAGAAGTAGATGAGACTGTCTAAAAGTATCGAGAGCTTAGAAGTGAGTTCATGTTAGTGAGGAGTGATGATAGGAGAAGATTCATGTGGGTTTGAAGACCATGTGAATGAAGATGATGACAATTTAAAAACTTTCACCATCCAGGAGGAGGATCATAAGAGCGTTCTGATTATTGGAGGGATCAAGGTATTCCTACCAAACAACCAAGGAGAGGCCAGTGCACATGCTGAAGGTGCAACAGTAGGAAAAATACAACCAGTAGTGACCATCATGATGAAGGAGCAGATATCAGAAGCTGCCCAAGGAGAAGAAGGGGATCACATGGTTGAGATACTCACTCAATGGGAGATAGAATTGAGGATGTTGGAGGATTGGTTGGACAATCTGGAACCAATAGATGACTGCCAGAAGATAGTCATGCAAAATTCAAAAGAAGAGCATTCAGAAGAATTTCTCAAAATTTTCAACCAAGAAGCTGAACTGGAAATGACTACAACATTGGAGCCTGCAACAGAAAAGGAAGTAGACAACATAGACTTTGCTAAGATGCATGAGGAACTAGAATCCCTGGAGAAAGGTAGGCACATCCAACAGGTCAATTTGGAGATAGACGGAGGAGCATACCAGCCAAGGGAGAAATTAGAGGAAGCTCGAGATGTACCAATAGAGGAGCTGACAGAAGAAGACAATCTGCCAAAGGAGAAAACTAAGCAACAGCTTGGTGATGAGACTGCAGAATTGAAGTCTGCAATAGAGTGGAAACTTGATGTCACAAGGGGAGATAAAGACAACATGGGAGATCGAGTAGATCTGCCCACTGATGAGAAGGAAGTGTAGCAGAGAAGACTGCATAAGAAGAGCCAGCCACTGGACCAGCTGGATAGAGTGATAGAGGAGATCAAGAAGTTGATGTTAAGGTCAGTAGAAGCAGTCAGAAAAGAGGAGATGAACAGGGGAGAGACTACCATAGAAGCAGGAAAGAAGAAGAAGAAGAAGCAACATAGCTGGAGAGGAGCAAGAGGACAACTCTAGAAGAGAATTTGGGATCCAAGAGGGTTTCAACACTGGAGAAGAGGAGCTCATGAGCAGCAACTCATGATTTTCCTAGCTGTGGAGTATGATACAGGAGAATCGCTCCACCTCGACATCTCTCTAGCATTCTAGCACATCAACGTGCATTTCAGAAGAAAGAAAGGCATTGAACCTCTCACATTTTTTTATACGAAATTAGATCCCATGAGGATTTGCGTTGTAAGGATTTTAATGCCAGACCATACCTTTGTATAGGTAGTGGTTGGGGTTGCCTTAAATGGTTTCTTGTAGTAGTTCTAGATCATAGTCAGGTCTGGATAAACATTTATGTAATGTAGCCATAGGAGTATGGTGTCGTATTGGAGATAGTGATAGCACTAAAACAATGAGGAGAGGATAAGCTCGGGGAGCCCTCATTTGTAATTAGGAAAATAAGGATACTTGAGAGAGAGATCTAAAGGGAGAGAGGCCTAAGGAGGTATTGCAAGTTCTGAGAGAGAGCTTGAGAGAACTGGTTCTTTGTTACAGTCCAGTTTTGTAAACATCTGTATAGATACACAGATATAATAGAAAAGCAGTTTTTCCTACATATTGTTGTTCATGTATTCTATATTTCATGAATGAATGCTATAGATGTATGATGGGTTTTCATTTACAGTAGGAAAATAGATTTATTTTATCTTTGTTGAGCTCTGATATATCATTCTAGGTTATTTAGGCTGTGCAAGGAGTGCACAACAGAAAGTTAGAAGTTTTGTAGCTAGCGCAAGGAGTGCACATCTGAATCTCTCTGATGAGTTTAGAGGAGAACGTGCCAATAGGGCACACCAAGATAGATTGCAGACTCAAGAGAGCCTCAAGGTTACTGAACACCTTGGAGGTAACACTGTGCAGAGAAGGTATGTAGAAACAAAACTTTTTAAGGTTCTATAGATCTCTGTCGAGAGGGCATCGAGCGAGTGCAAAGAGTGCACGAGAAGATTTCTGTATTGAGTTTAGAGAGAACCAGAGTTGATGAGGACTCTGTAGAGCTCTGTCAGGAGAGCATTGAGCCGATGTAAGTGTGCACATAAGAGCTCTGTTACGAGTTTTTGTAGAAAGAGAAGTGTCGGAGGAGGAAGACACTTACAGAGTTATCAAAGAATCTGTGGCTCAGCAAGGTGTGCTTGAGTAGGAGGTCGCTAGGAGGGCACCAAATTCCCTTTGAAGGGAAAGGAAAGGACCGATTCCCTTAGAGACTGATCTAGCTAAAAGCTCATAAAAGATAGCATAAGGAGTGTGCAAGAGTGGACTTATTTCAAGTCCTGAAGCTCAGGAGGTGTAGCGTGAAGCTACACACAGAGTGCAGGTGTGTGCAATATCGAAGTCAAGTTTCATTGACGAAAGATCAGGAGGGAAGTGCGGAAGCCGAGACCCAATAGTCGGGCTCGTAGGAGGAAAAATGAAGGCCGAGACCTTCAAACAATTGAAAATCATCCAAGTCAGGGAAGAAGGTGAAAGCTCAGGAGGAGGACTGACAATAGTCATCAGATCAGCTACGGAGGAACAGATCTAGACCATTGAATCTCACATCTAGACACCCATAAGAGCGTGCAGGAGGAGAACAGATCTCAGCCATCAGAACTAGGCACGTGGACCAACAATCGTTGGATCCAGAAGAACACACATGAGTTTTAACTCTCTGGAGTTGCACAGGATAGTTGGCTTTGCAAAGTTACGA
Source organism: Picea mariana (assembly GCA_032191745.1). Taxonomy (NCBI): domain Eukaryota; kingdom Viridiplantae; phylum Streptophyta; class Pinopsida; order Pinales; family Pinaceae; genus Picea; species Picea mariana. The sequence goes on from JASDQU011103511.1 coordinate 26,285, forward strand.
AGTCCTGACATCATTGGGACCACCCATTTTCAGAGGACACGTGGCCTAGATCCATGTACGTCAAAGGTTTGAGAGGGGAACAGTCATAGTGATCCTATACATCCATCATTGGAGACACGTGGTGAGTGATCAACGTTTCACTGACTCGTGCATCAGAGAAGTCAAAGGCAGAGTTCTAAGAACTCGCAACTGGCGAAATTGCGATTTGATTGCAACCGTTGGTTAGAGGAGAGATCTAGACCGTTGATTGTCCAGGAGGAAATATCGTCATTTTGGGGATCGAGAGAAAAGAGGTGGAAAGTCTCTCGACATCCCGATACATGAAACCCAGACGATATCTAAGTCGTCATATCGTGGAGAAATCAAGACAGTCAGATTGGGGTTCTAAAATATCGACATTTCGGGGATCGAGAGAATGGAGGTGGAAATCCCTTCGACTTCCCGATACATGAAGTCCCAAAATCCTGATTTGCGAAAGGAGGATCTCTATCGATGATGCATAGGAGGAGTACTAGTCGTTGATATTTCGTAGAGAAGATATCGGGATATCGGGGATTGAGATATTTAAGGAGAGAAATATCTGGACTTTGTGAAACACGAAGCCTCGATAAGCGAAAGGAAGATTTGAACCGTCGAATCTTGGATTGTCAGGAGTCGTTGATCTAACGAGGGTGAATTTTGGGTATCGGGGATTGAAGAAGTCGGGGAACTCAACCTCAAGAGTCCCGATATCACAAAACGCGACGTGCCCAGAGGATTTTCCCTAGATCACCGGACAAGGTCACATGGATAAGATATAAGGGAGGATTTAAGGACCATTAATCCCTTTTCGGGGTTTCGGGACTTGGAGGAGTTAGGTGTCTTGGAATGAAAATCCCCGACATCGCAAAATGCGACACACCTATTGCATAGGCCTGTGGTCATGAAAAGGGAGCTCAGAGCTAGTGCTTGTCCATGCAGGCTGATTTCAATAGGAGGACCTATGGATTTTTTCATAGGATTCCAGCAAGGAATCGAAGAGTCAATCCGACTCAGAGAGAAGAACGATCCTTAGACCGGGAGGTCAGTGGACCTTGCCAAGATAGAGTTAGGGGGTCTGCATCAATAGCTAAATGATCTTGAATGACATGTTATGTATTACTTTGACATTTTAAATTATGGGGTCGTTTTAGTAAGTGACATGACCCAATTGTGAGTTGGGTATGTTACAGTAAGAAGGTATACTTCTTATACTAGGTTCTATGTATATATGAATGTAATAGGGGCACTATGATGACACCAAGGTTTTGACAAGGCAACAAATGCCACAAGTTTTTTACAGGGTGCACATCACAAGTTTTGTACCGCACAACACCAAGATATAGTGCCCATCAACTATTTTCTATTGAATCGGTGCCCATCGGGTTGCATTGCGCATGAAAAATCTATCGTCATGTAAAGAATTGTAGCAATTTTTGTAACCATGTCATGCACACATATCTAATCATGATTAGTTGTAATGATTCACAATCATTTTGTAACAGACCAATTGGTCATGACAAGGTTGTTAGTGAACTAGCAGATTCACTACGATCACCATGATTGTGTAGAGATAAAAGGGGATGCATGAGAACTAGAAGTGGTGTTTATTTTGTGACTTCAATTGTTGTGTGATTGTTAGGCATTCTTTGAGACAAGTAGTTTCTTTGTTGTTATCTATGTGTTATGTTAATGTGAGAGATAAAGTAGATTGAGATATGTGTTATCACTGAAATTTCGTCCGCACATGGCGACAAGAACTCCACATCATCTGCACATGGCGACAAGAACTCTACATCATCAAAACAGCAATGAAGTCATTCATGACACTGTTCACAGCATTCCAGAAGGGTCAAAAACTATACAAAGTAACCAGAAATTGAAGGGCGCTTTAC
>JASDQU011103512.1:27503-40102 GCA_032191745.1 Picea mariana
ATCCTCTCTCCCTCCATCTAGAACTCTCTTCCCCTCTCCCTTTATCTCTCCTTCTGACCATTTCTCTCTCTACCGCTCTCTCCCTTTACCTTCCCTTCTCTCTCTCTCTCTCACCAACTATTTCACCCCCTCCTCGCTCCCTCTCTCTCTCCCTCATCCTCCAACTATCTCTCATACACTCTCTCTATATATATACCCCCCCTCTCTATATTTTTAGTCTCTCTCTCTCTCACCTCTTTCTCTCTCTCTATTGTCAGTCTCTCTCTCCATACCCCTCTTTGTCTCTCCCTATATCTCTCTATTTGTGTTGAGCAATCTCTCCATGTTTCCCTCTCCCTCTCTATCCCACTCTCCCTGCAACCCCCCTCTCTCCCTCCCTCCATATCTCTCTCCTCTCTACAACCCTTTCTCTCTCTCTCTCTCTTTCCCCCCATTCTACCCCTCTCTCACTATCTCCCTCCGAAATGTAAAGTTACAAACATGAAAAAAAATGAACTTCATCCAATTTTCTTTTTATAAAAAAAAAATTAAAATTCCATGTTTGAATTCAGCCTACAAAGTTGACATCAAAGTCCCTAACCAATGTTTTAGGTTGACATCAACATGCTTTCCAAGGAGATACAGACTATATAAAATAAAAAAATTGATACAAACTATATAAAAGAGAAACTTTGTATCGTTAAGGTCTTAATGCTAATATAAGTATTCGTAAAACAGAAACGTGAAACATAAGTCTTTGTCGTGCCAATAAGTCTCCATTGTCGAGTTGGAAATAAGGACAAACAAATTAATTCTAATAATGCTAATAGAACTATGTCCAGTTGGCAATAACACCCTAAAGTTTCTATTCAATAAAAAGCAAGATAAATAAATTTAAATGTCAAAAAAATAATAAAATTGGATTGGTAAAGTTTAACTATAATAAAATGGTAATTTGTTTTTTAAAGTTTAACTATAATAAAATGGTAATTTGTTTTTAAAGTTTAACTATGGTAAATATTTTAGTCTACTACAATAATAGTTTTGAATGAAAACTCATTACTTTAATTAAATAAAGAGACATAAAATTAAATAAAAAGATCTCATTTCATTTTAAAAATAAACCCAATTTTTATATGATTTAAGGATTTAAAAAAATTTCATATAAACAACCCAATCCAATTTTAAGGCATGGTTGAGGAAAAAATGTTCCAAACCTATGTTGAAGCTGTGGTTATGGTAAACTCTTTCGGGAGTGTTGAATCACTACCCAACCACTGGCTGAATTCTATGCTATTCTTTAATGTCCACGAATAGCATCTTAGAGAATTCATGCTATTTTGCATTTTAGGAAATTCATGCTATTTAGCAATCCATTATAGAAAATATCATAATATCTTAAATGATCCTTTTGTATCTATATATATAGAAAGTATCATATTATTGAGGTATGTGATCTTAAAGTACTTGTAAAACAACAAATTAATATATCGTACTATTCAAAGAATTCCTAGCAAAGTTATCGATAGATAACAGTTTAAGAAGGAAAACAAAAAGAAAAAAGAAAACATGTTTTTGCAATGAAACGAAAGATCATGCCCAACACACGAGTCATTCGAATTGAATAGTAAGAAATAAAAGTGAAGCAACCAAAAACATTCTTGAGAATTCTTAAAAATCTAAGAAGGTCGCTGCATGATCGAGACATGAACGAATTCATAGATCTCATTGAGAAAATTAGTTAAAAGAGTCCTTAGGGACCTTGGTTGGCAAACAATGTCAACCATTTTCCACTAATAAACTCTACCATATGTCATTTATCCATATGTCTGTATTTCGAAAAATCTTCGCAACAATCTATATTATGGGTATCTAAAAATTTATCGGCAACACAAATCTCCTCATCTATATTAGCCTAATAATATTATCTTAACAATCCTGCTCACTAACGCTTGACCGTTACAATGGAAGATAAATAATTGAACTCTGAAATTTCTTGTTATGTCCCTAAATTCAATAAGAAAATCAATCGAGCCATTAGAAAATGGAAATGACAAAGTTATAAGAAAATTGTATGTATCACATTACTATTGATCATGAGCCCGTTTAGACCATCTCCAGACAATGTTAGCTGCTAAACACCGACTAAAAAACCAAACAAATTTGAGATCAATGTGAATATTTAGAATTACAACAATATAATCAAAGTATATTCCTCTCATTTGATCATTGAGATTATCCTCTGTTTCGTGTTTGTCATCAAGCAGTGGAACATGCAATACCAATCTCATACATGCCCAGACATACAACATAGATATGAAACGAAGAGCACATGAAATTGGAATCTGCCAAGAGAAGAGGATAGCATGGCAAAAGCACAATGTGAATGAAGTTTAAATTTACGTTTCAAACTTCAGGATTGCCTTTGAATTTATTTTTAATCTGTGCATGTTAGCTTTTCTAACGGTAAATCCTTTTGTGTATGTTAGCTTTTCTGAAAGATCATCAACAATCTCCACATATTATTTAACACGATCGACACTTCGATGCTCAACGAACCAGTCCAGGGGTGATTTTAAGAACCCCACCTAAATTTATATGTATAATAAATGGGCGAATCCCCATGATACATAGGAAAAATTGAAAGCTATTTTATCAATAATATAACATGTATATATAATTTTTTGGCGAATCTTTTAGTCAATTATAAATATCGTAAAATCTTGGCGAATTTTTCACTAACTTATAAAATCTTGTAAAATCCTGGCGAATCTTTCATTAAATTATAAAATCTTGTAAAATCCTGGCGATTCTTTTACTAAAATATAAAACACTATGAAGTCCCGGTGGATTTTTTAATGAAGTATAAAAACATATATAATAATGGGAAAATATATTCATTAAACTATAATATACTCATTTTACATGTTTGGAAAAGAAACATAGTTTGTCCCTCCTCCAAACAATGTTGCAAGCATTAGGGGTTGTGTTTTCCAAGGTTCACATGCTTACTTCTAAGACATTTATTATTTTCCAAGGGGGTGGTCGGTTTAGTGGCCACCAAAATTTGAATCCCATTGAGGCATGTGCTTAGAGTTTCCACTAAGGGGTTCCCCAACTTCTATTAAAAAGATTTCTATGAGACAAAACTTGACAGAGTTCTGTCAAAAGGCTTGGTATACCCCACCAATGACATCTATATATTTGTATACCCCACACTAATGATACTAGATCTTTGTATATCACACCAATGACATGTAGGGCTTCGCTTGGTGTAAAATATTTTCAATTTCATGTTCCCCTTCTATAGGATATCTAAATAAAAATAACTCAATTAAAAGAAATGATTCATGATATGTCTACCTAGTTACCTAACTTAAGACCAAATTAGAAATACATTGTTAGAACGTATGAATCTATATGTCATCTAAATATCATGCAAACAAGAAGAACATACATATATACAAAACAAATCGCAGCCTTTCAAATTGATAAACAACAAGTAGATATTGCCAAAATGCTAAACATATGTACATGATGTAAAAAATGTGCTTATGAGCAACTTACAACAAGAAACATTGATCTTTAAAAAAATGTTAGAAATAACAACATCTAGGCATAGAAATATTAATATCATGGTCATTATTCATATAATGGTATTCTTATGTGTAAAAAACTTTAGGATATAATAGATGTGAAAAAATTAAGTCATTCCATGATGACGATAATGATGGTCTCAGTTAGACTACCATAGTTAAGCATGAACAACAAGAGATGTAGATTTAGTAAGGGTTATTATGCCATCGTGTGTGTGTGTGTATATAGCATGGTGCACGAAATGCATTGGCATTCTTCTAGAATGGGATGATTATCTATGGATAGTCTATGCATGAGAGAGTGCTACTTTCTTAACCTTAGCTAGATGCATCAACACCATCGATGCATTAGAAGTTCTTAGTGCATTTGTTTCCATTAGCTTTCAAAAATTGTCTCAAGTTTAAAATTGTCTAGTGAAGACTTAAGTAACTAAGGTTTATGTTGCAATTATGGTTGGGAGGAAGCAACATAGCTATGAACCTTTGGAGGTTGAATAGCCCAAACTGTTCCAATACTATGGTTGACATTTTCTAGATCTCTTGAGTAACATTTTATGGTCCTATTTCATACTGGTTAATGTGTTTTTCCCTATGGCTGAGATTTACTGTCAGAAAACAACAATTGGAATCTTCAACTAATCTTCAACTCAGACCCTAAATATGCTTCAATGAATTCTTCTCTTTATATTAGAAATATTCTACGGGAGTTAATCTCTTGAAAAATCTTCTACAGGTCTGAAGGCATGCAAAATCACAATATTTTGAACTCTCCATCCATTCAACTAAATTTACAAGAATTTTGAACATAATGGTGGTTGTCCAACATAAGTCTCTCATGAGACACATCACATATGATGTGTAGATTATTATATGTTGAATAATAATATCAAATATCTATCTCTATGCAAGTATTATGTGTATGTGTATGTGCAACTTTGATATGGTATGAGAACCAAATATCAATAGTACATATGTGGTCAATATTCGATGAAATATTACGACGATAAGGATAAAATTAATGGTATTGTCGAAAAAAAATTACGGGCTCCCCGATGTTCATTATAATTACGACTTTGTTCTCTATACATCGAAATTTTGATGAACTTTCGTCGAAATTTCGATGCATTCTCTATTCGTCGAACTTACGACGAACTTTCATCGAAAGTTCGACACACATGAAGAGACCTGTGAAAAGGCCATGGTCATCACCTTCATCATTGTCATCATCATCATTGTCGTCATCGTCATCATTGTTGTCATTTTCATCACCATAATCAACATTATCATCATCCTCATCATCCTCATCATTGTCGTTATCGTCATCATTGTCATCATCATCATCATTGTTGTCATTATCATCATTATTTCATTGTCATCATCAAATTATGTCATTGTCATCATCATCGTCATTTCCATTGTCATTACCATCATCATCGTCATCATCATCATCGTCATCATCATCATCATCATTTCCATTATCATCATATTTTTCGTCGTCGTCATTATCATCATCGTCAACATCATCGTCATTATCATCGTTATCGTCATCATCATTGTCATTTTCATCAACATCATCATTTCTTGCATTTTCGTCACCGCCATCATCGTTGTCGTCATCATCATCGTCGTCAACATCATCATCGTCAATTTCATCATTGTCATCACCATAATGACCATTGTCTTCCTCCTCTCATCATCATCATCGTCATCATCATCATTGTCATCATCATCATCGTCGTCCTCCTCAACATCATCGTCATCTTCCTCATCATCATTGTCATAGTTTCCATGGCCATCACTGTCATCATTGTCATCATCATCATCGTCGTCGTCGTCATCATCATCATCATCGTCATCGTCGTCGTCGTCGTCATCGTCTTCATCATCCTCATCATCCTCATCATCATCGTCATTGTCATCATCATCGTCGTCATTATCATCACCATAATCAACATTGTTGTCGTCGTCCTCATCATCGTCGTCATTGTCTCGTCATTTTCATTTTCATTGTCTTTGTCATCATCATCAATCTCATAGGTACCAACCTTTTTTCTTTCTAAAATTACTTTTCAATCCATTGTTGTTACATAGTTTCTTATGGTCCTTTAATATGTCATCTGATTCAGTATTTTGTTTTTTTTAACCATTTTACATTTTTTTTACTAAGAATATTTGGATGCTTGGATATCCAAATATTTCCTTCACATTTCATCCTTCTGCAACACCAATCCTAAAACCACAAGAGTTCATGGACATTTGATTAAGATTAGATAATAAATACCATATAGCATATAACCCATGTCTATCTCACCAGTCACCATATGAATTAATTTCAATACTCTCATATAGATAGATTAAATTAGAATAATCACCTCTGAAATTGCTATAGTAGATTGTCATGTACTTTAAGAAGAGGGGGAAATATATGATTGTTAGGTATTTTAAGAAGAGAGAAAATATAAGGTTCTAGGAGGTTTTTCTCTTTTGGGTTAGGTAAACCCCTTTGACTGGACATGGTATAACTTGAACTTGGTACTAAGATCAATCAATACTTGCACATGGTCTTATTTACAAAGATCTTATTAGCATGGGGAAATGCCATTGACGTCTTCTCTGCCTTAGCACAAAATCAATGTTTCTAGGTTAACATGATTGACACCTGGGACGGACTTGGCCAATTGCTTTAACTTGATGAGAATGCCTACTAGGTTTTGAATCGGGTCATCATTGTGGAAAGCTTGCTAACATGCCACTAGACCACAACTCAACATACTGGTTTTGGTCAATTTCGTTAAAGTGATTACATAAAAAAAACACCAGCACAATGGAGAGAACAACACACACTCACTAAGAGTTTTCTTTGCTATTAATATGTATAATAAAAGTTCATATGCTAAGAAAATAAATAAAAAACAGAACATAATTAGAGTCACTTAGAACAAATGCCTCCAAGAAAACCCAAATATTTACATGAACTTCATTGAAACTGGAAAAACAAACAAAGGTTTTTATTAATGAGCATAGGCACAAGTGATCGAGGATGGGAGCTGAATTCCCATAATGTTGTCAAGAAACTATCTCAATAAATGATATAGTAGATGGCAAAGAGTCTGGTTGAGGCTAAGAGTGATCTAGCGAAAATAGAGATAACCACATGCTTTTTGAACAAAAGGGTCTAAAGTCTCAACAAGAGCTCCAACATGCACCAAGATGGTCTTCCCATCATAAAGTGTCTTTCTCTTGCACATGTACAAAAAAGGAACAACAATCAAAGGTTCCATCAAAGTTATCAAATGTAGAGACTATTTTGATGACCAATCAAAGACAACAATGAGGGTTGTACATTTGTACAATCAATGAAAAAGGACAATTTGAAGTTCTCAAACAAGTGCTCAGATTTTGGCATGACCAATCATCAATCCAACCACAATAAAACATGATAGTAGACACCGATACAATATTGTGCCATTATGTTCCATTATGTCTCTTTATGGTGGATGCCCTTTCTAGGCCTTTGTATTGTTGGTTATGGTTTATTGTTGATGGTGGATGCCCTAGCTAGGGTTTGGGAAGCAGTTGGAGAGTCCTTTCTTGGGAAGAGTTGAGGTATTGTAATTTATCTTCATTTGCATAATATATTAAAATTTAAGTGTACTATTGTTGTCCTGACATTATATGTTGCATATCTGAAAATCAGACTTCGGTTGCTCATTGTTATGAGTAGTCTCATGGCTGTTTTAATGAACTGATTTGTTGGGACAGCCAAGCTGAAACATTGTGTGTTTTAGCATGTCTATATGAAACAATAAATCATATTTAGTGCTGTAACAAATCTATTGTTATAAAAGTAATTTTCAGATCTATGCATTGGTTTAGATTGTGCCCCAAGGGCTGTGATATTCATCTCTTTTTGAAGTACATTTTCAGTGCCTTATTGAGCTTGCGTAGTGAAAACATTGGACAAAATTGAAGTATTTTATGTTGTAATAAATATTTCATATTCAGCCATAAGGCCGAAAGTTATATGAAATAGATTTGGAGAACCTCAAGTAAATGAAGTGAAATTTCTGAAGTCCTTCAATGTGCAGATTTTTTTAATTTCCACATCATTAGTTTTATGATTATTATTAAATATAAGTTGTATCCTCCTCCCTTAATGGTCACACTACAAATTACACCAAGCTTGTCTCTAAAATTTAAGCACTGATATAGACTGAGAGGCTTGGTGAATATGTCCACAGTCTGCACCTGAGTTGCACAACACTACAACTCTGTCTTCATTCTCCACTAGCTGCTGAATTTAATGACTTTGCATCTCCACATGTTTTGTCTGCTCATGAAAGACGTGATTTTTTCCATCTTAAAAAAACTTTAAAGTCTCAACAAAGTGTAATAGGATTGACTTTTTCAACTTGCAAATCAACAAGTATTCTCAACCAAACCACCTCCCGAGATGAAATAGTGCTTCCTTATACTCTGCTTTGGAAGATGAAAGTGTTGTTCCATGCTGTGTTTTACTCAACCACGAACTTGCACTTGTACCAAGAGTGAAAACATTATTAAAAATTTTCAGCACATGGTAACAATTCTAGTCTGATTTCTAAGCTACCTACAAAGGAAACATAAACTGAAATTTCTGTTAAAATTGTGCTGATTTTTACTAGGAATTGAAACAAATCAAACTTGAGAAAGTAGAAGCAAGTACGCAAATCTGAAATTCAAATCACAACATTGTTTACTATTCTTGAAAACAAGAAATTCATAGCTATGCTTCACCCATTACTTCCTACTCTGAAAAACTGAATGAATAAAACCCATACCCATGCCTTCTTATATAACCCAAGGTATCTTCAGGTTTAAAAATTTACCTTGGATCCTAATTTTGATTGATCCCCAAAAAAGACCCAACCTTAGATATATTTCAATCTTGGGACATGTTCCCTTATCTCTACATGATGGATAGTCTTTGAACTTCATGATAACGTTTTACTAAGGACACCTTCTTTGATCCAAGTACATGGCCACATATTTTAATTTGCTTCCTTTTGCCAATTGCAACTAAATGCTACCTGACATGTGCAACTCAATAAGAACATATGCAATGCCTTGATCCTGTTGTCCCACTTGGTCAATTGTATCAATGAGTAGACTATATAGCCGTCTATAATCTAGTTTCAAAAGCTATATTGGCATCCATGCATTCTTTTAAATGGATATTAGTTTTCCTTTGGTTGGAAGGGATTTTTTGTTTTCTGATATTAATGATTACGTACTTGGGATTCTTTCCATAATATTTGATTTCACAATTCAAATGATACACATGTAGAAACTTAAAAATCCCAAGAAAGAAAACTTTGAGTTTAAAGACAACCTTGTGCAAACATGTCCAAAATATTGTAGGGTCTAATGCAGGTAAAAATCCTCAAGCAATCCTCTAGAGTCCATGGCTGCAATTGTGTGACATTCTCTGCTACAACCTCCAAGTTCCAAGTGTAGGGTTTCTCCTTGCATTTACAACTCTGTTTTGCAGTACAAGAATGACACGAATGATGTGGTTTTAGTTTTTTAAAGGGAACTTTAGTGTTTTTTTCTTTTCCTAGTGAGCAATTTACTTTTTACGATCCTTCTTAAGCATGCCTTTTTTCTTTTCTTCTTTTTATTTATTTTGGGGCCTTTTCTATCAGCCATTTCTCGCAGACTAGAAACCTATAAGAAATGACCAATACAAATGTTGATCGTTTCTTAGAAATGGGTTCCTGTCCAAAAATGGAAATCCGAATAGTTTTATGGTGTAGTTTATGTTTTGGGATGTTTTTCTGCTAGAAACAACCCCCTCAGATACAGTTGATGGTAAGTAACATAGATTGGAAGGGTCTAATGCACCAAAACAAAATTAGGCTTGAAATTTGGGTATTGTCTATGAAATGGCGGCATTTATTGCATGAGGAGCAATAAATTTTTACACTAAACAATTCGAGGACATTTGCATCGTTGGATGTAGCCTAATAAAGAGGAGGTTGGTAAAGTAAATCCTATTGGAGGCTGGTAAAGTAAATAGTATTGGAGTTTTTCTTCATAAATCTCTCAAACCCACTTGTCCCAGGATTGTTGATGCATATATGCAAGAGACTAGATTGGAAAGAAGCTTTGACACCACTTATGTCTGTCATGTGTGTGCAAGCATAATGATGCAGGAGCATCTCCCACATCAAGCGAGCCAGCGCGGAAGCAGAGGACAGCTGAACAAGCCAGCACAAATCTTGAAATTACCTTGAAGTTGTTGCGTGATCTTAAATGAGCCATTAAGATGAAGCGCACCTGTATATTGTAATCGGACCTTGAGCCTTTAGCTCTCGTCCTTAGTAGGTAGAGGCATTTAAGATAGTTAATGCAGGTAGATAGAATTTAATTCTAGATTAGACTGTTCGAGAGCGCAAGAGGAAAATGGGATATAGACAGCCTCATTGTGTATTGTAACATTATTGAAGCATTAGAGCAAGAGCATGCAGAGAGCTGTGTAAGACCACCCATGTACAGATATTTGAATTACTGGAAGAAAGCTTTGATTCAAATACATGGTTTTGTGTTTGTTCTCTGTGTACTCATGTTGAATGCTATACTCATGAATCCTTCCTTCCTGTTATACATTTGCTTTATATGTTGTGTATATGATTTCATGCTTAAATTGAAGTCTGAGAGGAAGAAGGAATGAGTTTAAATTGTTTCTCTATTTGAGCTAGAGAATTCCTGCAAGGAGTGCAATTGAAGTGTGCGCAAGGAGTGCGTTGACAGAGGTTTCAGATAGAGATTGCTTTTGTCCTCATTCATCCCAGAAGTATAGTTGGGGACAGGAGCCGTGCAAGGAGTGCGCAGGTCGAGTGAAGTTCAGGGGTGCGAACCTGAGCGAGAATTGAAGGACTATTTCCACAGGTGTGCATAGAGTCGAGTGACTTCAACACTTAGACGTGGTTGAAGGTTGCCACAAGGAGTGCGTGAAAGAGTTTCCTGAAGGACTTGAAGGTCGTGGGAAAGCTCAGGAGGGATAGGCCTTCAATTTTGTTGAAGGACAGCGCAGAGAATTTGTGCCTTGAAGGTTGGCAAGAAGCATCGCAAGTTTGCACGCAGGTGGACGAGTTCCGTGGAGGAATACATAGTCATTTTGCAGATTTCATCAGGAGGAACGGACGGTTAGTATTCTCCGAGGAGGATTCACGACATCCCGTGAGTTGTTAGATCTTGAGAAGGTGCAGGGGAGATACTGCAGGTATTCTCGAGAGGTTTAAAGCTCAGGAGGGGCAGAGCCGTTGATCCGAGCCACAAGGGTCGTCGGATTCACACGTGGTTTCGTATATCGGGGTTTCGTAGGTTGAACTCTGTAAACATCGCAACGGGAATTGCGATATTGTGATACGCGATATCCCGACGGTTACAAGAATAGTGTGGGACCACCACAGAGTCGGTAGGTGGACAGGTGGCACGTCTCATCGGGAATTCACAGCAAAAATTCCCGAAACAATTGTATTAGGATTCGCGATACCGTGAACTCTGAAATCTCGAGGAAGGTGACGGGTGTTGAAAAGTCAACCCGCGAGCGCATCGGAGGTTCGGCATATCAGGGTTCGGGAGTTGAAGAGACAAGGCGTTTGATATTGCGAGTGTCAAAATCGTGATAAGAGAAGTTTTGACAGGGTAAAGGAAAGGGTCAGCGTTGACTTATATCGGGTTTCGGGGATTCGTGGAACCAACGCTCGACCATTGGATTCACGGAGTTGCGAAGTCCGATCTCCAGATTTGCAAAGAAGGGGGGGATCCCATGAGGATTGCTGTGGGTGCAGATTTCTCGATAGGGAAATCGAGGAACGTTAAAGTTCTTCAGGCTGTGGTAAAAGGAAGATCCTGTGAGCGGGCGTGCAAGCAAGCATGTGCCTGCACCAAGTGGTATCAAAGCACAGAAAGGTTCTTTGCTTTCTGTAGTAGAGAAGAGAAGAATTCACCATGCCACCGAGAAGAGATAGATAGTCACCCGATCCAGAGGATAGGGAAATGTCGCGACGAAGAGGCAGGCAAATGGCAGATCCATCCATAGAGAGACAAATGCGTGATCTCCGAGCCAGACTCGAAGACATGGAGACAGCGCAAAGATGCATAGCCAGTGCGGGGGATCTGAGTGATTCCGAAAGCGAAGTCGAGGCTGAACGTGAGGAGGAATTTGTAGCTGAAGATGCATCAAACGAGCGTTTGATCAAGGCTATTGCCAGGATGGGTGCAAGGGCAAAGATGGACATTCTAGTTTACGAGGGAAACTTTGATGCAGAGGAGCTTCTAGATTGGATTAGAGCTCTAGACACATACTTCGACTATGAAGATGTCGAAGAAGACAAGAAGGTCAAGCATGCTGTCACGAGATTAAAAGGACATGCAGCATTGTGGTGGGATGAACTACAAGCTGACAGATGCTGCAAGGGAAAGCAGAAGATCAAGAGCTGGGACAGGATGATCGCGAAGATGAAGGCGAAATTCATCCCCAGGGACTATCAAATTACTCTGTTCAGGAGGATGCAGAACCTGAGACAGAAGTTGATGACAGTGAAAGAATACACTGGGGAATTCCACAAACTGAACATCAGAGCAGGTCATCGAGAGAGCGATGATGAGAAAGTTGCCAGATATATGAATGGCCTGAGATATGATATCCAGGATGAGATGAGCATGATAACCATCCAGATGGTGGAATATTCTTATCAGATGGCTTTGAAAGCAGAAGAGAAGCTGAGTCGAAAGCAGAGTCAGAGGGGCCGAGGCAGAAGCCAGCCCAGAGGCAAGTCAATTGCCCAGGATAGAAACCAGAAGCCCAAAGAAGACTGGAAGAAACCTCCAACTCGCACAGAGAGAGGTGGAACCTCACAGAGAGGGCCATATGTTGAACAGAGAAGGCAGCATACTGAGCAGAGGGGAGATTATGCTGACAACAACACTTTTCCTCATACTAGAGATAGAGGAAGAGGAAGAGGTGGAGTAATCACA
>JASDQU011103515.1:8965-22688 GCA_032191745.1 Picea mariana
GTAGGTTGGTACTCCAACGCAAGATGGTATGCTACCCCAGCTCAATTTGGTACTCCAATGCGGACTGGTATGCTACCCTAGCGCAGGTTGGTACTCCAACGCAGGATGGTATGTTACCCCAGCGCAAGTTGGTATACTACTCCAACGCAAGCTAGTATATTACCCCAGCGCAGGTTGGTATGCTACTCCAACGAAGGCTAGTACGCTACTCCTGTGAAAGTGCGTGATCTAAAAATGAAGAAGATTTGTATCTTTTAAATTATTTGTAAGTGTTAATTATGTGTGCTTGGGAAAAAGGATCAATTTGAAAACACATAAATTAAAGAGTTTTCACACTTATGATGCACATTATAACCAAAAAATAATAGCCATCAGTAAACACATACACAACAAATGATAAAGGAGCTCACCCATCTCTTGGGCTACATCTCCTCGTCCAGCTTCCAATGGATCTTTTATATTATTTGCTCAAAGTGATAAAAACAGTGCTTTACAATGCTCAAAATGCCAAATAGATGGCTCTAATTTCTCCAGAACATCCAAAAACCCCTAGTTGGGCTCTTTTTGCACCTGGTTTGGCCAAAAAATGAAGAATTTATCTTCCTGGAAAATTTCTCCTTCGAGCTTGATGTCCTTGGCTCTCCAATTCGCACATGTGTGTGACTAACCTGGCTCCTACAGCATTACTGGGCCAAAAACCCAACACCATGTGGATCCCGCAAATCGTGGCATAATGTCGAACCGTTAGCGTGCTTAGCGCCCCCTTAGGTGGAGGTGTTGGATGCATGGGGGGCATATGTCCACATACCAGCACATAACTCGGCCCCCTGTGGTTAATCTAATGCATGAACCCCGCGCTATCGGTGACGTGGAGTGGTCGTGTGGCATACACCTCGCGCACTCCTGGCTAAACCTTTGTGGGTAACAATTCTCCTATGTCAAAGGTTATATGGGGGTCGTATGTGGTGTATGCGTCGAGGGCTGGGGCTAAGCCCTGACCATTTTCTCTGCCAACTATACACAAATTGCAATTCAAATAATTTTAAACAAGTGTATGGTTAAGAACTACCCCGAGGGCGGGTTGGTAGCCCGGGCCCTGCCAAACCTTTGACGTGTCCACCCAGAGGTTAGGTGATCGACCCCCGTGGACTTCACCACATTTTATTCACTGGAGGGGTGCCACATGGCAGCCCACGACTAGGCCAGGTGGCACCATATTACTTGCCACCCTAGCTTCCACGTTTCAAGACACCACTCACCTACGTATCTACCACATAGCCTTCCAACTCAACATTTCCATGTTGGCCACCTGAAAACTCATCACTGCCATGTCATTGTATGGTTGTATGAATTGTACGGTCATCTGCCACGTCAACACTATACGAACTGTACAGTCAGCAAAATTTTGCATATTTGGCAAAATGGACAAAACATGATATCTCACTCATACGACATCCATTTGAACCCGTTCAAGTTGTGTTGGGATCATGAGGATGAGGCCTACGCACGTGTCCTTTTTGAAGCAATTCCAATCAATTTGATTTTTTTGAGAAAAAATTGATCCCCTGGATCACTCCTCCCCATTGGGAAGCTTTTGGACCTCCAAAAGACTACTTTCAGTCTATCTAAAGATGAGGGTATAGTTCCCTCACCTTTCCAACCTCAATCCACTTGGCCTTGCTTGGATTTGTGCCTTTAAGACCAACATGAAACTTGTCATGTCTTGTCTTGTACTTGGCTTGGCTCTTTTCCAACTGTTCTTGTACCATTTGATGCACCAACTGACTTTGTTCAATGAACTTATTTGCTCTATCAATGTCATAATGACCATCAATAGAAACATATTTCCCAAAGATAAAATCTAAAGGATATTTTGGCAAATAGCCAAAACATTCTTCAAATGGAGGTGTTTGAGTCAATGAACGCTCAGCCTGGTTATAAGCATGTTGAAAGTAGTGTAGATGCTCATCCCAAAACTTAGGATGCTTTCTTTGCAAACTAGCCATTGTCTTTCCTACACCAAAATGGCCAGAAACAAGAGAAGAATGTGCTTCCCTTATCATGTTAACTCTTTCTCCCTGTGAAAAACATAGATTGCCAAGATACAAAAGTTCACCATGCACATAGGAATCCAATTCCTCAACTTGGTTAGTACGACACAAAGTTGCATAAACATATTTGAAATTAGCATCTAAAGCATATTGTTTAACATAGCTCTCATGCATGATAGGATTATTCTTAAAAATAATTGAAGCACTAATAATAGGCCTAGTAAGCATATCAACAACTTTGTCATAAATGTCTTTCTTATACCTTATCACCAAGTGGAATACATAGCTTGTCAAGACATGAAATGGACCTTGCTTTGCTTTCAAAGATTTCTTCCATGTGTCTCCTTCAGCAATTATATTCGTTTTCTTGTTCAAGTCTCTGAAATCTACCC
Organism: Picea mariana; assembly: GCA_032191745.1. NCBI lineage: Eukaryota > Viridiplantae > Streptophyta > Pinopsida > Pinales > Pinaceae > Picea > Picea mariana. The sequence continues at coordinate 11,409 of JASDQU011103515.1, forward strand.
ACATACGTCGTATACCATCTTTATATGGTACCAAAACAATTGGTGACCTGCATGGCAATGTTCTTGGTTTGATGACCCCTTTTTCAAGCAACTTTTGGACTTGTTTTCTGATTTCAACATTCTCCATTACTGACATCTTTCACATGTCAATGTTTGGAAGAGGACCATCTTGTTGCAATATAATCTCATGTTGGATACCCCTTTTAGGAGGCAATCCCCTTGGTTCCTGACACATCTCAACATTTTCGTTAACAACCTCATATAAATTAGATTTTAACTTTGCATCACATCCTTGGAAAACTTATTCTTCATCATTGTCTTTGGGTTTAATCATCAAAAGTACAAGGTTCTTACTAGCATTGACTAGTCTCTTCATTTGTCCAGCATTTGTAAGAGACAAAATCATCTTCTTTGTATGTGCTCTAACAATGTACTCAAATCCATTTTTGAACAAATGATATTTGTTCTCATGACGACGAAAGATGGCTCTCCTATCATATAAATATGGGATTCCCAACACAATACCACAAATATCCAACGGAATAACATCAAGCTCTACCTCATCTATATAGTTTGCATTGATGGAAAATCTAAGTTTACACCTTCTTGTCACATGCAATTTGGCATTGTCACATATCCATCCTAGAGGGTAAGGTTTAGGATGTGGAGTAGTTTCCAAATTTAATTTCTTGATAGTGTTTTCAGAAATGAGGTTTGCTTGTGATCCCGTATCAAATAGAGTATCTATCTTGGTATGTTTTTAAATTACCCTTATGTGAAAAAGATATATTCTTTCTTTTTCATGTTGAGCTACATTAATGCTACTACTACTTGAAGAACTAGTACTTGAAATAGAATCCTTACCTTGAAAACCCATGGTTGTGATTTTTCTTTCATCTTCAGAATCAAATCCTAAATCTTGTTGTACAGTTGCAACAATGTTTGGTTTCTCTTTGTTTTTGAACTTTTTGGGTCTCTTTTCAGGATGAAGTTTCCAACAATGGTCTTTATCATGGCCATCCTTTGAACAATGTTTACATGATAGTTTCTCTCTTTCTTTCTTGACTGAAGCATTTTTCTTTCCATTTCCTTCAAAATTCATCTTTCCCTTGTCTCCATTATAAAAAGGCTTCTTGCTACCCTCTTGAGGATCATTCCTTCCTCTTTCCTCTAAATGAGTTTCCTGTACACAAACTTCATCTAGATTTGAAGGGTTAAACATAAGTATTGTATGCCTCAAGTAGCTATGCAAACCTCCAATGTATTTGAGTAAAGCTTCTTGAGAAGACAAATCTATACCCAAAACCAAAGCTCTTCTCCTAAATTCTTGAGTGAAACATTGCACATCTTTCCCTTTAGCTTGTCTAAAGTTTTGCTAATCCATAATAGCATTATGCATGTATGTTAATGGATAAAACTTCCTTTTAAGTGCAACAATAAAATCATTCCAAGAGGATAAAACTTTACCATGTTTCTTCATGTCCTCTTGAGTTTTGGCTTCCCACCAAATGAGTGTTGCACTGTCCAATTTTAAAGAATCAAGTTGAATCTTAGTTTCATCATCTGTGATCCTTTGTCTCCTACAATACACTTCAATTTGAAAAATCCAGTTATCAAATTTCTCATCATTTACCTCTCCATTGTACATTGGCAATTCAAACTTAATATCAAGCTTAAGAAAAGGGGTTTGTGGAGGATTTTTACCATGTTCTTTTGGATAATTTGGAGGTGGTTGTGAAATGGTAGAAGAGGTGGAAGATGGAGATGAAGGAGGTGGAGAATCACCATTCCCTGCATTTCCCTTTGGATTTTTATCACTGATGTCTCCATTGCCCTTTGGAGGGTTGGAGCTTTCACCTTGCAATCTTTCATTTCTTTATTCAAAAAACCATCTCAGTCATATCATAGAAATATTTTCTGAAAGTTTCCTCCTCTAAAGGAAGAGTTCCATGACTCTCCTCATGATCCATACTTGTTGAATGTCTCCTTGAAGCTTGAGGTGATTTGATAGTTCTCCTTCTTGACGGTTGAGAACTTGTCTCTACAAGTTGACCTTCTCATCTTGTGAGCTTCAACCTTGTAAGCATCAGAAAACAAAACACTTGCAAACAATCAAGCCTTCAAAAACCTATGCTCTGATACAAACTTGATCTGAAAATGAAGAATACTTGTATCTTTTAAATTATTTGTAAGTGTTAATTATGTGTGCTTGAGCAAAAGGATCAATTTGAAAACACACAATTTAAAGAGTTTTCACACTTAAGATGCACATAATAACCACCAAATAATAGCCATCAGTAAACACATACACAACAAATGATAAAGGAGTTCACCTCTCTCTTGGGCTACATCTCCTGGTCCAACTTCTAATGGATATTTTATATTATTTGCTCAAAGTGCTAAAAACAATGCTTTATAGTGCACATCCAAAAAACCCTAGTTGGGCTCTTTCTTCACCTGGTTTGGCCAAAAAATCAAGAAGTTATATTCCTAGAAAATTTCTCCTTCAAGCTTGATGTCTCTAGTTCTCCAATTCGCACATGTGTGTGACTAACCTGGCTCCCGCAGCGTTACTGGGCCAAAAACCCAGCACCACGTGGATCCTACAAATTGTGGCATAATGTCAAACTGTTAACGCACTTAGCGCCCCCTTGGGCAGAGGTGTTGGATGCATGGGGGAAATATGGCCATGTCCTAATGCATAACTTGCCCCCCCGTGGATAATCTAATGCATGAACCACGCACCATAGGTCATGTGGAGTGGTCGTGTGGCATACACCCCGCGCCCTCTGGGATAAACCTTCATGGATAACAATTCGTGCGTGCCAAATTTTATATGGGGGTTGTATTTGGTGTATGCATCGGGGGATGGGGCTAAGCCCCGGCCCTTTTCTCCACCAACTATACACAAGTTGCAATTCAAATATTTTTAAACATGTGTATGGTTAAGAACTACCCCGAGGGTGGGTTGGTCGCATGGGCCCTGCCAAACCTTTGACGTGTCCACCCGTAGGTTGGGTCATCGACCCCCGCAGACTTCACCACATTTTATTCACTGGAGGGGTGCCATGTGGCAGCCCACGACTGGGCCACGTGGCACCATATTACTTGCCACCCAAATGCCATGTGTCAAAACACCATTCACCCACGTATCTGCCACCTATCCTGCCAACTCATCACTTCCACATCATCCACCTGACAACTCATCACTTCCATGTCACTATACGGTCGTACGAACTATACGGTCAGCTGCCACGTCAGCACTGTACAGTCAGCAAAATTTTGCCTATTTGGAAAAATGGACAAAACACGATATCTCACTCATACGATGTCCATTTGAACCCGTTAAAATTTTTTTGGGATCATGAGGACAAGGCCTACGCATGTTTCCGTTTTGAAGCAATTCTAATCACTTTGATTTTTTGAGCAAAATTTGATCCCCTAGATCAGTGCGGAACTTCCTATGACATATAGATTCGTGATTGACAACAGGACAATGATTGAGGTGTGCAGAAGCCCAGAAGCAGTGATTATGGTTGTGCCAAGAGGAATACCTTCCTCGTTAAGAGGGAGTGTTAAATTTTTGAGTCAAATTATGTGTGATTTGACGTGTTACTATTTCTATATGAACTAGATGTCGACATGTAGTGTTGGAAATTATTCCTAGTTAGAGTGTCGATCAGTAGCATCGGGGGTTACTATCTGGAGGGCCAACCAGTAGTGTTTGAGGTGTTTTCCAACTAGATGGCTAATGTGTGGCTATGATGGTGATACTTGTTACATGATCTATTTGATCACATGATAGCATGTGTGGCTATAGTGATGCTACCTGTAGACTGGTCTACAAGACCATGNTATGGTGATGCTACCTGTAGACTGGTCTACAAGACCATGTGAGTATTTCCCATGCCATGTGAGATGGATGGATGTGTTTGACACCACTACATGAAGAACATCTTAATTAATACCTCCCTAGATAAGAGGGAGTGTTGATGGTTTGGTAGTTGTGGAAGGTATTAACCTCCACGTGTAACCTATGACTTAGAATAGAATATTCTGGAAGAAATTGAACCATTAAACAGATGTGTGGAAACCCTAGAAGACAAATCGTCCTAGAAGAATAAATAATATTAGAATATTATATTCTAGAAATACAAGTCGGCTTCATAGGAAAAAGATAAACAGAAAATATAATTACCAAAAAGTCAGGTCGGCCTAGCCAGAAAAGTCACTGGACAGATTAATATAAATAAAGGACGTTTTAGCTCATTTGTACACCTAGTTAGTGCGCAAGTCTTGTGGAGAGATGTTTTTGTAGTTGCAACTGCACCTGCAAGGAGGAATAAGGGCACATGGTCATCTCTTGGTCTTGGTCTCTCTCTTGGTGATTTTATTGGTGATATTCTTGGTGGTTTTCTTGCTAATATTTTTGGTGATAGTCTTAATGATATTATTGTTATGTATGGTGCAAGTTTGAGAGAGAGAGAGAGTGGTGCAGATGCAGCTGATACAGTTGTGTATGATGCTTGTTCTATGAATATGGAGACTCTCTCTCTCTTGTGCGCTACCCTTGGAGAAGGAGGGCTCTACTTGTCTTGATTTGTTGTTCTAGTTAGCAACTAGGGTTTATTTGTTGGTTCTAGATGAACATGGACACCCAACAGGGTTGCTACAACCATTGTCAATTACAGAGTGGAAGTGGGAGGTAGTCACCATTCATTTGATCACAAAGTTTCCTAGGACAACAAGGAAACATGATTCAATAATGATGGTAGTGGATAAGCTAACAAAGGTTGACCATTATATTCCACTCAATCTGAGTCATAAGGTAGCTAAAATTACATAAATTTATATGAAGGAAATTCCCATGCTACATGGAGTGCCTAAGGAAATTGTGTCAGATCGAGATCTCAAGTTTACATCAAACTTATAGAATGGATTGTTCAAAGGAGTTAACACAATTATAAACTTCAATATAACATGATATCATTCACACATAGATGAGAAAACATAGAGAGTGAATCAAGTGATTGATGTAACGACCCCTTCATTACAACATAAAAGTAGGTAGGTAAATACAGTGGTAATTTTTTTTTCTTCTTTAAAACATCAGTTAGGACAAGAGTTATTCGAAAAAACATACATCATTACTTACACATTATATTCTTGTTTATCTCATTACACAACAAAATTCAAATACAACTTCAATTTTAACCATTGATCAACCACAACACATAAAAATAAAAAACAATGCCTACACGCCCAACCTACCTTGCAAGGTTAGGACCTCCAAGACCCATAATCAACGCTCAAGTCCAGGATTCATCCGATTGATTTTGACCACTTAAGGTCTCAGGACTGGTGATTGTTATGAGGAACAAAGAAGTATCTACTCCCATAACCATAATAGTCTAAAACACAAAATAAAATGACATAGAACTCAATCATTATTCATCCATGATAGGTCTAAACTCAAATAAGAGATAATTTACGCAATTATTAAGAGCTTGAACAATTATATTATTTATTCAATGATACCTCAATGATCACAATTTCAATCCAATTATAGCAACGAGGAAAATTCTATATCGTTCCATCAATTAAGACCAAAGAGTAAGAATCTATATTAAAATCGTGATTTTGTTTACATTTCACAATATTTCTTCTCATCATTGTTTTACTTAATTTCCAAGGTGCACTAAGGAGTACTATCTAAATAAACAATCAATTAAAAGTAAAAGGAATATAACCATTTACAATTACTAAGATAACATAATTATAAAAACCATTTTTCCTTAGGACATTTATCATTGATTTTGTTTTGTACAACTTTACTCTATATAAAATTAATATTGATGAAAAATACCACCTCATAAATATATATACAAATTTGTTTATATTAGACCCATTCACAATAATATTCTTAGGCATCCAACAATTTCTAAATGTCCATAATAATTTCAATTTCTCCATTCATTAAGGGTTCCATGAAAAATTTCTTCCATCCATATAAATTGATAATGAACTTAACTCAACCCAAATGATTTTATTCAAGGTTGTTAAGTTACGGAATAATAATTCTTAACAGTCCAATTATTTTCTATTAAACGGAATTAATCCATTAAAGAAAAATGTGTACGCATGGCCCAAATCATAATTAAATAATTCATCCATATGTATGGTTCGTGTGAGTAATGATATCGCACTATCAATAATAATTACCATTTTTAAACAAGTGTTTGGTTAACAAAATTCGTCGTAGTTTTTTGTGGTTGTGTCAATTACATCTGATGTAGAATGAGAATGGCGCTAAAATTTATCATTGAGTTATACACCATATCGATTTAATTTGAAGAAGAGAGAATTTGTATTAGGAATGAAATTCACATTCAAGAATTTGAGTATTGGATGAAACCAACCTTTGATGAGATGGAAATCTTAGTGTGCATTAACAAATAATTTTTTAGAAGAAAACAGAGACATTCTCGATTAAAAAACAAGGTTGTTAACAATAATCAAGATAATTGGAGTTTATCCCTGAATATTTACCCACCTGGAGCTTGATTTTCGAACTTGGAGAACAACTAGAACGAGTCACAAGAACACTGAAACTCTCAAGATTTTCTCCAGTTGAGAATTGAAAATGTAGTTCCCACCCGTACTAAGAGATTGTAATCCTATAATTCCAATCATAGAACCACGTGGATAATAAATTAAATCTGGGTTAAACTAGTCAGAATAAAACAACATTCTAAGCAAGGACCAAACACAATGAATTCAATGATGACATCTCGACCGAACTGCGATTTTATTCAACGAATATTTAGAGAGTAAAATATCTTCTTCAAGATCGTGAATGCCGACGTTAAGTCTTGATTTGAAATACTTACTCGGGATGGTGTTATAATGGCATGAATTTAATCAACAAATAATTAAACATGTAGAACAACATTAACTCAAGATTTGATGAAATATGACGTGAATTAAAAATAAAACAAATACTAAAACATCCATCAATATTAATAATTAAAGTGATTTGGAGTACACCAATGGACGGTCAACACAGACTTCAAGTTCACTTAATATGTAACTTAAGGAGGATAATTAGAAAGGAGTGAAGAAAATATGTGCATTTAACACTGCCGCAATCAGAGGTGAGATTTGCAACCCAAGAAACAATTACAAGATGGAAAAATCCAAGTTTCTTTGTTTAACATTACGGGAAGGAGTTGTCTAAAATCGCCTTCCCAAACAATTATTTCTTGTCTCTACCAAATCCAAATATCATAGATTAATTTATCAACGTACATCTGCATGTAACGGGTGGATATTAGTATTGAAATTCAGCGTAAGATAATTTCTTGGAAAGAGATTATGTGCCCTTAGGATTATAACTAGAAAGAACAACTCCATTTCGCCCAAGTAACACAAGTCGTTTGCATGAACAATTTCATAACAGGATATACATTTCGAATTAAGAAAGGGTTGAAGGAACTAACAAAAACAAAAAGATATGATCGACAACTCTACAGTCGTCGACTTAACCAACCCGATTGTCAAACAAATATACTTAAATGTAACCTGGTAAGTAACAACGATATGGCAGGATGTATGGAACACATTTTTAAAATCTTGAAAGATTTACTAACTAGAAATCAATTCTCCATAACTAAATAACTAAGGCGCAACAATTCAGAAAGGAAATCCATATAAATGACAGTGTCACCATAACATAAAAATGAAACAAAATTTATGAATAATTATTGTACTGTCTTATGATATGATCTCTGCAATTTTCAAATCAATAAGAAAAATAAATTTTTATAATTGTTATATATATATATATATATATATATATATAATTTTGAAAGTTCATAGCTCACTCGGATTCAATATAAATAATAAATGGTAAAATCTCTGCCACACACAGGGATATGGTATCGGATTTTGCAACTAACATAATGTTTATATTCAACAAATTTTGTATCTAATCACAGGATGAAATAAAAACTCATATATGTCAACAATATAATTATACAATGAAGTATCGTGATCAACGTAAATTTGTTGTCAAACTTCGATCTGGAACCTTTGCAACAATCCTTTCTTCACCATGCTTGCAATCCAAACTTCACTGGTACGTCCCATCCATCGCTAGGGGTACGCTTCTTCCCCCTTATCCCCCCAAGCCACAAAGGGGCCACACACAAGAAACCAACAATCAATAGCTCCAAGGCTTTCATTGCAAGGAAGAGCTTCCACTCTTGTCACAAGCTTGGTATCCCAAATCTCACAAGTAAAACACAATCCAAAAAATCTTTCCAGCATAGCATTACCAAGAATGAGTGAGATCCATTTCCCTTCTACCACATTTGTTTTATAGAAAAAATCCTCAATGACACATGTACTCATGCACAATTAATTATCTTTTTAATTAAGTTAATTAGTATTATTCACCCACACACTTGTCACACTCTCCCCAAGTTGCACAAGTAATTACCATTTTTATTTATTTAAAAACCCAATTTCTCTCACATTCCCCAATGTGTTCGTATTTTCACTCTTAGTTGTTGCTTTGTTCCCCAAATTTCCATGTACTTATGCACAATTAATTATCTTTTTAATTAATTTAATTAGTATTATTCACCCACACACTTGTCACACTCTCCCCAAGTTGCACAAGTAATTACCATTTTTTTATTATTTAAAAACCCAATTTCCCTCACATTCCCCACTGTGTTCATATTTTCACTCTTAGTTGTTGCTTTGTTCCCCAAAATTCCATTTAATGAGTGTCTCCTAACTAGATCTTAGTTAGAGTTGGATTAGGAGTCTTCTTCTAGTTAGAATAGTGGTAGGTTGACTCAAGATTCGATTCCAAGTGTACTCCTATTCTCTCATATTAATATCTCTTTTATTTTAAAAATCAAATTTATAAATTTTAGCACACATGTGCATTTTATCCAATCTTTAGATTTTACTCATTTTTTCCTAGAATTTGATTTATCTCAATTATTTTAATTTATTTAATGTTTTTAATTGGTCCCTTAATTAAACTTAGAGTTAGGCTTAGTCTTATACTTAGTCCTAGACTCTTGTTAGGATTTTTAATTAATAATTTATTGTTTAATTAATTATTTTATTCTAACAAGGTCTAATCATTTCAAAGTTTTCTAGGCCACCTAGATTTATTGACTCAAGTTTTAATTATGTGAAGTGCCCTTCAAGACGCACCTCCATGCTCCAAGGGTGCCACTCGCCTTAGACTTGTTTTGGAAGTTTTTTTGGCCCTTGGAGTCAACACTCCACTCAATCGACCTGGTGAGAGGCTAAACGCTTCTAAGGAATAAGGACTCTATCTTATTTACAAATCTTCGTGAGAGACTGTCTCAGTCCTCCCTCATGACATCGCGGACCTCTTCAACTAGGTAATTGTTAATCTACAACTTAGACCATGGCGAGAGTGCTAGTAGGCTGTGACAAGGACGCTTCCACACCTCTCCCCCAATGTTTGTTTTATGTGCATGGCCCCTTTACTCCTTATGTGAGTCATATTATAAAGCATCGTCAAGCCTGCATCCACTAACAAAAACACTATCAATAATCCATATACATAAATCATATTGAATCAATCATATATCACATGTGTGTAAAATTAAATATTCAAACAAATACAATCCACTCCCTGACTCAATCTGGAGTCCAAGGAAGTCCATTGATGCTATGAGCATCCATAACTTGTCATGTGTCCTCCACACTCAGGTAAATTCTTCAATAGCATCTGTCAATATATATACATCAAATTAACAATAAGTCACAATACATGATCATTATCATGTATAATCCATAATTGAAACAAAATCATAATATACCATAACTGGATCACTTGCACACAAGTGTCCTCAAAGAATATGTCAAATAAAAGTGTTCTCAGTGGAGAGGGATGTTACATACACCCTCTTGTTTTAAACTTCATCCCAAATTTTGTACAGTATATAAATGCAAGAAAATAAATGTATCTAACAAAGATCTACATATGGAAACTACCAAACTAGGAAATTGTTGACGCATCTCACATGTGTCCTCCCATGTAGCCGATTGTGGACTATAGTTATCCCACTGGGCCTTAATCTAATTGACTATTCAACGTCGTATTTGTCGAATGAATGTGATGGTCCAGAATGTTGATTGGCTCCACCATGAGAGCACTCTCATCCAACACCTACAAATAAATCATGTCAATCGAAAACATAATGTCGCAAAACATATACGTGAAAAAACATTGTGCATACGCCTCAAAGAATCAGGCAAGGCTATTTGATAAGCCACAGATCCTTTCTTTTCCACAACCTTGAAAGGTTCCACAAACCTAGGATATATTTTAGCACCCTTTCCAAACTTGATCAAACTCTTGTGTGATTTTACCCACAAGAAAACTTCATCACCAACTTCATAATTGTGATCAACGCGATGTGCATCAACATAACTCTTCTTCTGATCATGTGCTTCATTAATCCTTTGTCATATCGATTGCATCAGTTCTTCCATTTCTTGGATCACTTTTGGTCCTATCAGGACCCTATCCTCAAGTCAATCCCAACTCAATTGATCTAAAAATGAAAAAGACTTGTATTCTTGAAATTATTTGCAAGTAAAATTTATGTGTTAAAATGCAAATGGATCAACTTTGCAACACAACTTTAATAGTATTTACTCATTAAAGATGCATATAAACAACAGCAAAATCAGTGAACAGAAAACACATAACGCAGCAAATGATAAAGGAGTTCACCCCTCTCTTGGGCTACATCTTCTGGTCCAACTTCCAATGGATCATTTGTATTATTTGCTCAAAGTGCTCAAAAATGTGCTTTACAATGCTCAAAATTCCAAATAGACTGCTCCAATGGCTTCAGAACTTCCAAAAACCCCTAGCTGGGCTTTTTCGGCACCTCGTTTGGCTAAAAATTGAAGAAGATAGGCTTCCTGGAAGTCCCCCCTTCAAACTTGTTGTCTCTGCATCTACAAAACGCACCCTTGCTGGCTCAACCTAGCCCACACGCATATTTAAGCGTAAAAACTTGGCACCGGGCGCAACCACACAACTGGTACAAATTGTCGAATGGTTATGCGTCGACCTTTAACTACCAAGTCCCGTGGGCACATGGTCACCACATGACCGCGTGCAATACACAACAGGGCTAAAGTTCAAACTGTATACAAAATCGTAGGTTTAAACCACGCGCATATACATTGGTCACATGTTATATGTCAAACCGT
>JASDQU011103517.1:0-27536 GCA_032191745.1 Picea mariana
CTTCATGATTCACTCTCAGAATAAGTGAAAGATCGTAGCCACATCCAGGGTCTCTGCGGCCGACCTCTCCACAAAGTAGAAGCAAGTAGATAAGGTCGTGGAAGAATACTCGAATATCTTCTCCTCACCTACAGGGGTATCTCTGCACTACTAGGTCAAGCACCCCATCGATCTGACCGTCGATGCACTACTGCCCAATGGGCCAGTCTATCATCGCTCTTTGTTAGAGAATGAGGAGATCAAAAGACAAATCCAAGAACTGCTCCATAAGGGGCACATACGGCCTAGGTCATCACCTTGTGGCAGCCCAATCATGCTAGTATAGAAGAAAGATGGAACCTGGCGACTCTGTATTGATTACTGGGATCTGAATAAAATCACTGTTAGAAACCGATACCCGATTCCCTCAATCGATGACCTCCTTGATCAACTCATGGGGACCAAATAATTCAGTAATATTGATCTGAAGTCTGTCTACCACCATGTCCCGATAGAGCAAATAGATGTATGGAAGACCGCCTTCAAGTCAAAGGAAGCACTTTTTGAATGGTTGGTCATGCCGTTTGGTTTGACAAATGCTTCAGCCACTTTCAAGAGGATGGTGGACGATATCCTATGACCATTAACCAATACTTTTGTAGTGGTGTATATTGATGACATTCTAATTTACAGTAAGACTTGGGACAAACACTTGCAGCATATTCAATAGGTTCTGCGCACCCTGCGGTAGCACAAGCTATACGCCAACCTAGAAAAATGCTCCTTCAACATGGATAGGGTCCATTACTTGGGCTACATCATTGATCAACATGGTGTACATGTGGATCCAGCCAAGATCCAAGTCATCCATGACTTGCCAGCCCCAACAACACTCACTGAGCTTCGGAGCTTCTTGGGACTTGCTAGTTTCTATTGCAGGTTCTTGGTTGGGTTTCTTCCATGTTGCATGGGCCCTCAGCCAAATAAACGGGTATGGTGGTAAGGTGAAATTTGTGTGGGGCCAGTCCCAACAACAAGCGTTCGATGATTTGAAGTAGTGCTTGTTTTCATCCACAATACTTTCACTACCAGACCTACAACATCCCTTTGAGATCAAGACAGATGCTTCAAACTATGTCGTGGGCACCATTCTCACTCAGCACGGCCAACCCGTGGCCTATCATAGTGAGACACTATCAGATACTGTCCATAAGTACCCTACTTACGATAAAGAAATGTACTCCATTGTGCAAGCATTTTGCTAATGGAGACATTACATTCTTGGGAAGGAGATAGTCATCCACATTGATCATAAGCCACTACAGTTCATGCAGACACATGGAAAACTGCAAAATGACCGCCATCAAAAGTGGTCCACATACTTGCAACAATTCCACTTCAACATCAAGTATAAAACATGAAGCACTAATCGTGTCATTGATTGCCTCAGCAGACCGCCAGTCACGACACTCACCATGGTGCTAGACTCTTGTGGCCATAGGACATTTGGATGGCCCCAACTGTATGAGACAGGCCCTGACTTCGCCACCACCTACCAAATGTTGGGTGCAAATGCAGTTGTCGATAATTTCCATCTTTGGGATGGTTTGTTGTGTCATCTGGGCCATATTTTTGTTCCATCAAGCGAGCGAGAGAAGCTGATCTGGGAAGCCCACTACAGTCGGGTGGCAGGACACTTCGTTGTCAAAAAGGCAGTGGTGATGATACAGAAACATTTCTACTGGTCGAAACTTCAGGTCTTGCACTGCCTGTGCTATTGACAAACCAACCACTAAGAAGCAGGTCTTGTACACCCCTCTTCCTACTCCTGATAGTCCATGGGAATCCATCTCAATGGTCCACATGTCGGGCCTCCCATCCACGAAGCAGGGAAATGACTGTGTTTTTATGGTTGTTGATTTCTTTTCTAAGATGGCGATTCTAGTTGCCCGCAAGAAGAGCATCATAGTAGAGGCCACTGCCAAGTTCCTCTTTGAACGAGTCTGGGTACATTTTGGAATCCCACAAACCATTGTCTCATATCGGGATAGTCGATTTCTCAGCACATTCTGGTCGAGCCTCTGGTCACTGCTGGACNCAAGCTCACCAAATCCATGGCCTTCCACCCCCAGACAGATGGCCAAACTGAGGCTGTAAATCAAATGATTGTGCATATCCTTCGCATGTATAGTTCAAAGAACCCTCACACATGGGATGAGAGCCTTCCTTATGTTTAGCATAGCTACAAATGAGCCTTGCATAGCTCAATCAGCCACAACCCCTTTCAAGTGGGGTTGGGATTCCAACCATTGGGTCCCATAGAATTTGCACTTCCCCTTGCGGTCACCTAGAATGACTCATATCCTTCTCCAACTGAAGGTGACAAAGCCACCCAGTTCATTAAGTGGATCCAACAAATCTACCAACAGGTTCAGGATATCCTACATAAGTCCAATGACAAGTACAAATAGTGCCATGATGAATATCGGGTGTCGCATAAGTTTCAGGTGGGAAAAAAAGTTTGGTTGCACTTGCAAAAAGAACGCCTTACAGGACCCCATCAGAATCTTCACCCACTCCATTATGGACTGTACACTATCACCAAGGTCATGGGGGATAATGATTTTGAGCTCAACATTCCTCCTTTCCTTGGCCTGCACCCAGTGTTCAACGTGGATCTCCTTCGCCCTTATTTCCCACCATTATTGGACACCTTAGAAGTAGAGAAATAGCTGACACCAACAGAGATCAAACCCAACTACATACAATAGGAATCCAATGATCAGATTGTGGACAGATAGATCAAGGTCACTCTACAACAAAGGATCCCGCTTTATTGAGTCATCAAAGCAGGGCAGCTCCTGCACCAAGGCAAGTGGCTCACCCGGGGCCAAATTCAACAAAAATTTCCTCATCTAATGGGGGAACTCAATGTAATGGATACCATTTCTTCCTAAGGAGGGAGGATTTATCCATATGGATATCAGTGGCCACCCACCTTTTCCAACTAGCTCAAAACAGTTTTCTGACATTTTTGGCAATTTTCTATTTTTAATAGTTTTTACTTCCGGGGCCATTTTGAGGGCCTAAATGAAGTTTCTTCAGTATAGATCTCCTTAATGATATAAGAATGCATAATTGAGCCCCAAAAATAAATATCCTCATCGATTCCTTTCCAACGGGCTATCACATTCCTAAAACAGAGATTGTATACAAAAGTTATGACACCGGGAAGTTGATGTACTAGGTTACCCAAACAGGGCCCACATGACTTTTGGCGTTTCATCTCCTAGGGTTAGGTTTTTGGATGTCTAGGGTTTTTGGCATTCTTTATTATTTTAAAAATTCATTTAGAGAGTCATTGTAACCTTTTTCTTATGAATGCACCCTGTCGTCGCCACTGTTCTCAGAGATAATCCGCCACCATTCCAGCAAGCTTGTTTCCACTGCATTTTACAGTTTCAGCTTATTTTGTTATTGAATAGAAAACTAGTTTTACTGTATCTCTATTATTTTGTATTAAGCACCTATTAATAATCTGTATTCATTTCGTTCTGCTCATAAAATATGGATCAATCACTTTCCTTCAAAGAAGACCCAAGTTCAACCCCCTAGTTTCTATCCGAACTCAATTGTGTAATCTATTCATTCAACAACTATATATATATATTCGACTAGATTAAACGCTAACTAAAACTATCCTTCACATAATTCTTTTATAAGACTCCAAACACCATACTTTTAACTTCTAAATATATTCTTTTGAAAACCAAAGACCATATATCTAACATCGACTAATATGTAACATCCCTCTCTTGCGCACTGAGCGAACTTATTCTTTGAGGATACTTGCTTGCAAGTGATATAGATTATATGCTATTAAAACATTGATTTTGATTATGAGGAATTATGGGTTGGTGACCTATTGTCTTACTGCATTAACATAGACAGGTGCTATTGATTTGGTTTTACTGAGTGTGCAGGATTTTGGACCTCGAGGATGCAGAGGAATCGATGGAACGCCTTGGACTCTAGATCAAGTCGGGGAGTGTACCATTGGGGATTGATTGTTTTATTGTGATATTAGTGCATCTGATTAGATGATATGATTATGGATATATTTCTGACATGATTCGTTGATGATGGAGGTTGACAATAGCTTGCCAACCAGACTCACATGTGGAGTAGAGGGGTCATGCACGACTACCAGAGATGTTGAGGGAGAGGTGTGGACAACAAACCTACCATATCCTACTATCACTCCTATTTGAGAGGACCCATGATGTCGTGAGGGCAGACTGCGACAATCGCTCACGATGATTCTAAGGGGTTCACAATAAGGCAGGGGCATTATTCCTTAGAGGCCCTTAGTCTCCCACAAGTTCACCTAGAGGAGTATTGACTCCAGGGGTTTTTTATGTCTACCAAGTCAGTCCAGAGGCGAGTGGAACCCTTGGAGCACGTGGTGCGTCCTGAAGGGCACGTCACACAAGAAAAATGGAAAGAGGCGAGTCGCACCCTTGGAGCATGTAGTGCATCCTGAAGGGCACATCGTACAAGGGAACATTCAGGTGAGTGGCACCCTTGGAGAACCTACTGCCTCATGAAGGGCACATCGCATTGTTAATAATAAATGAATGAACCTAGATGGCCATAGGACGAATAACGTGATAAGAATTTTTAAAAACAATTTCCCTAATAAATTGTCACTCAGCACACAAATTTTAGGTCTAGGTCTAAATTATGCTAGTGGTAAAATTTTATCTACTTATATATATATATTTATAAAATAAAAATAAATAAAAAGAAACAATAAATATAATCTTCGTTAAATATTGTAACAAGAAGGGAGTACACAATTTAATTGATTCATAAAAGTCGATTAGGATAAAATTAAAAAAAGGGAAATAATTGTGTTATTATTTTACGATAATTTAAAATTTATTAATTAAAAAGGGAAAAGGGTTAATTTCTACACCTGCCAATTTGAGTTCTAAATGAAAACGGGAAAGAGGGAAATCTAAAATATTTAGGAAACTGGGAAAAGAGGGAAACATAAAAAGAAAAGGGAAACACAAGGGAAAATGCACAAAGTCAAACTTAGTAAGGTATCTAGTACTTAAGAGCTTTCTAATTTTAAACTAAACTAGCAAATTAATAATGGGGAAAGTCATTAAAACCTGTAAAGGATTTTGGAGACACCTAGGAGTGATTCTAAGAGTGACTCTAAGTGGGTGAGGGAAATAGGGGTAATTAATTAATTAAAGAAATTAATTTATGGAGGAATGAAGGGCATGGGTGACACTTGTACGGGGAGGATTTTTAGGATTTAATTTATTAAACATTAAATTAAATGAGATTTTTGGATGGTAAAGGACTTGGAAATTCTATATAATGGAGGGAGGAGAAGGATGAAGGAGCTCTTATGTTTTGTGTAATGTTACACTGCAGAAATGTCTACTTGACTGACTTCGCTAGTGAGAGTTGGGATACCAAGCTTAGTGAGGAGTTGTAGCTCAACCTTACGAGGAAAGCGAGGAGCTAGCTAAATCTCTGGATAGTGTGTGTGGCCCCTTTGCGGCTCAGGGGGCTAAGGGGGAAGAAGAGTAACCCTAGCATTGGCTGGGAGGTACCATTGAAGTCTCGTCGGTCGACAAGTGGGAGTCGCACGGAGTGCACAGGATTTAAACTTAGAGCAAGTGATCATGTGACAGTATGCTTTCTTCATTTTGTATGGTAGATTGTTGTAGGAGTTATGCTTTGGATCTGCATGTTTAATTGGCTAAGTATATTGATTGTCTAGATTGTTGGCTGAAATTTTTATAGCCTAGCTCGATGATTGATTGAATCCCATGGCCTTCGTTTCCCAGCATGTCTTGACCGCCCTGTGGTGTATTGATTGTGACCATTCTGGTTGTTTTCCCTATGTCCCTAGATCATCAGTTCTCGGATGAGAAGTCGACTAGGAGCTTGATCTACCATTGTCGCTTCGGTGTTAATAGACATATGGACCTCAGCGCCCTACTTTTTTGTGCGAGGATGATGAGCGAAGGACGAACCTATCAGTCGTCTACCTCCGTTGTTGTCCTTGTCTAGTTCGATCCTTTCGGTTCTCTTACTATTGTCTGCATTTTGTGTTGGTATTCTGGCAATGAAAAAAATGAATTGACTCATGTCTGCATTTTGTATTGGTATTCTGGAAATTGAAAAATGAATTGATTCATGTATGCATTTTGTATTAGTATTTTGGCAATGGAAAAATGAATTAATTCATGTCTGCATTTTATATTGATATTCTGACAATGAAAAAATGAATTAATTCATGTCCGCATTTTGTATTAGTATCCTAGAAATGGAAAAATGTTTTTTCTTTTAAAAGTTTACAAAGATTGTCATTTAAAATGCCCACATTTTTTTCTTTCAGATGAGACTGAGTTTATTCTTTTAAATGCCCATGTTTTTGCTTTCAATGAGACAAAGATTGTCGTTTAAAATGCCCACGTTTTTTCTTTCAAATGAGACAAAGATTTTTCGTTTAAAATGCCCATGTTTTTTCTTTCAAATGAGTCTGAGTTTGCTGTTTAAAATGCCCACGTTTTTGCTTTCAGATGAGACTGAGTTTGTTGTTTTAAATTCCCATGTTTTTTCTTTCAAATGAGATAGAGATTGCCATTTAAAATGCCCATGTTTTTTCTTTCAAATGAGACAGATATTTTCTGTTTAAAATGCCCACGTTTTTGCTTTCAAATGAGACTGAGTTTTCCATTTAAAATGCCCACGTTTTTTCTTTCAAATGAGACAGAGACTGTCATTTAAAATGCCCACGTTTTTTCTTGCAAATGAGACTAATTTTGTTGTTTTAAATGCCCACATTTTTTCTTCCAAATGAGACTGAGATTGTCGTTTTAAATGCCCGCGTTTTTTCTTTCAAACGATGGATTGAGTTGTTAAATACCCATGAATTGTCATTAATTGGTAGCATGTGCTTGATGAGGTATGGCACAGTGATTCGCCATTAACTGGGACTATGTTTTGCTGCTACTGTGACCATGTTTTTCCCCTTTAAATGGTTGACTACACTTGTTGGATTGGATACCATTTTGCCTTAAATGTTGCCTATGTTTTACTATTAATTACCATCTTAATTGCAATGATAAAAACTATATCATTTCCTTATTAATTGCCATGTTATTTGATACCGTGAGTTAATGATCAACATATTCCTTCTTTTTGATTAATTGCCATAGTGTGTTAAATGGTTAACCAATATGAAATTGCCTTGTTATTGAGCTATTAATTTTTATGTTAACAGTCATGTAATTGCCCTGTTACTGTTAAATTAATTGTTATGTTAATCAACATGTTAATCGCCTTGTTATTGCTTTATTACTTGTCATGATAACAGTCATGTAAATGTCCTTGTTATTGCTGATTTAATTGTTAGATAACCGCTATGTTAATTGCCTTCTTATATTGCGACAACGATGTTAGTAGTTAGAAGTTTCCTTCTCAATGATAAGAGCCAACTTGTATTATTGGTTCGGTCAATATAGCTAGAATACATGTTGAGATTAAATTGTTCATAGATGTTATAATAGTAGCATCCTACATTAAGCTTGTTAATATTGTTATTCAAGTTAATGGGTAGCTGGATGGAGATTTTGGATTAATGTGGAATTGCCCA
The DNA here is from genome assembly GCA_032191745.1 of Picea mariana. Taxonomy (NCBI): domain Eukaryota; kingdom Viridiplantae; phylum Streptophyta; class Pinopsida; order Pinales; family Pinaceae; genus Picea; species Picea mariana. The sequence goes on from JASDQU011103517.1 coordinate 7,664, forward strand.
ATTAGGTTGTATTAATGATTAAAATTAGGTTGGTCAGTAAAGACTAGATTGCCAATTTTAGACTTTCTAAATTGATTATAATGGAGGTTAGATGGTATTTATAATTATAGTTTAAATATCTCTTACTTAGACTTGCAAGATTGATTATATTAACGTTAAATTAGTGGGTGCATTATTGACTAATTGTAACTTTGACGTGCCCTGTTTAGAATGGAACCCATGTTAAAATAGATTGTATTCATTGACTGGTTTAGACAAGGTGATTGGTTGGGTCAGGGATGATGTTGTGTATTGGTTTGCGTCATCGCTTTTCTTCTTCCTCTGGCATTTTGTTGACCTGTTGTTGGGGTATGGGTGTGGTTTTTCTTATCGGTATTCAGTTCCTAGAGCATCTGTTTGTCTAGAGTCCTCAGTCCAGATAGCGTATGTTGTGCCAAAGTTATTGATGCGTCTATCACCTAGGAACGACATGATTCTTGATGACAGGATAGCGATCAGTCCTATGGGATAGCGGCGAGCGAGAACTTGGCTGGAGTCGGTGCGCTCTGTGTGAGTGTTGTCAAGCATTGCTAGTTTCTTTATCGCACATGGGTTGAATGCCTTCAGGAATTGGGTTCGTCTGCCTAGTGGTTCTAGTCCTTGTTGTTTGGATGTTGTGTCAGGATGGGGATGTTGTCCCTTGTAGGCATGGTCATTTTGTGTCGGGTGGGTAGTCGTTCCTCCTTCTTGTTCTACGATTGATTCACCTAGTTTCCCTTGTGTTAGTGAGTGGAGTCATAGTTTCCCATTTTCCTGGAATGCATGCTTGCGTTCATCATTAGTGGTGTGGTTAACTTTCATTGTTGTTGCCTTTCTTCCAAAACACAAAAAAGAAAAAAAAATGCACTATTGTTTGCTTGTAGTGATAATGAAGAGGGGTTGTTACATATGGTATCAGAGCGGGTTCAACCCTGTGACGGTGGATTGCTAGTATTTTTCACTGCAGTAAACCCGTGATTAGTAACCCTTGCGTTAAGTAAAAACCTTAACGTGTCCTTGTGGAGATCTCATTTAGAGGGCACCCCTGAGGGTCCACTACGCTCAATAGTTAGTACCGTTAGCATCCTTTGAGATCTCAAGAGAGTTGAGTTCTAGCGTCCATGAGTGTCATGGATGATGGTGTCGTTGAATCATAGTTGTAGAGTAAGGTGTGTGCTTCACACATCACTTTTACAACCTCCAACATGAAGGTCCACATGGTGGTCTTTCGACTGAAGGGGAGTGCTATTTTATGGCAGAAGATGCTCCTTCCCCTTTTGAACATGGTCGTCGGTGACGTGTCATGGGAACTATTCGGGGGATGGTTCTAAGAGAGGTATATTTCTAAGGAATTCATTGAGCATCATCTCAACGAGTTCGATAGCTTGCGATGAGGTATCCACACAATGCCCGAGTATGAGGCCCATTTTGGAGCTGCTTCGATATGCTCCACACCAAGTTACCAAGAAACTTAAGGTCAAGAAGTTCGAGGTTGGCCTTATTGTTGGAATTCATCTTCTACTTCAGGTACCAAGAGTACTGGACCAAACAAGGGTTGTTGGATGTGTGGGGAGCCACACTACCAGCATCACTACCCGAAGGAGAGGACTAAAGCGTCTTGATTAGCTGGACCACTACCGTGGGAGACATGGGCAAGGCCCATCAAATTTATAGAGTGGTGAATAACCACCAGGCAGAGCACCAGTTGACTATGCTCGAGACATTGGGTATCATCGTTGGCCAGACCCTTAGTATTTTGATAGATTCTTGTGCTATCGAGAGTTTCATTTTGGGAGCAACGCTAAAAAGGATTAAGGTAAAAGCATTCGAACAGGATGATTTTAGCTTCATAGAGATGGCTTTGGGAGCCAAACAAAAGGTTGGAGGAAAGGTTATGGGTTGTATCCTTTAGCTGGGAGAGTTTATCATAAGGGCCAAACTATACATCATGATATTAGGATCTTATGATGTCGTGATTGGTATGGACTGGTTGGAATCGCATGAGGTGATACTCAACTATAAGATGAGAAAATTGAGCTTGGTCGATGACAAGGGACATAGACGTGTGATTGTAGGACGGAACCAGGGAGTTTCCGTGAGGTTCATCTCTTCCTTGTAGCTATGAAAGAGAATGTGCAAGGGGTGCAAGCTTTATGTGATCCTTGTGTTAAACGAGAAGGGAGTAGCAAAAGGTCTAGAACACCTTTCTATGGTGAAAGAGTTTGTAGACATTTTTCTGGAGGAGTTACCTGGGATGCCGCTAGAGAGGGAATTGGAGTTTACTATAGACCTAAAACCAGGAACTAAACTGATAGCTAGAATGCCTTATCAGATGTCAACCCCAGAGTTACAAGAGTTGAGAATGTAGTTGAAGGAATTGTTGGACCTGGGACTGATAGGTCCAAGTGTGTCACCGTGGGGTGCACCTTTTATTTTCATACAAAAGAAGGATGGGTCATGGAGGCTCTGCATTGACTACCATCAATTGAGCAAGGCCAGGATCAAGAATGAATATCCATTGCTGAGGATTGATGATTTGTTCGATCAGAAGAAGGGTGTGATGGTGTTCTCAAGGATCATTTTGTGATTAGGGTATCACCAGTTACGGATCAAGGAGGATGATGTCCCTAAGACTACCTTTAAGACAAGGTTTGGACATTACGATTTTACTATTTTACCATTTGGACTGACAAACGTCCCAGGGGTATTTATGAGTTTGATGAACAGGGTGTTCCACAAGTACTTGAACAAGTTTGTCCAAGTATTCATTGACGATATTTTGATTTACCCTTGGAAAATGGAGGAGCATGACAAGCACTTACGCTTGGTACTACATTGTTTGTGAGAGAAGAAATTGTATGGGAAGTTGTGCAAATGCTCATTTTATCAATCGAAGATTCACTACTTAGAGCATGTCATCTCTGGTGAAGGTATCGTCGTGGATCCAACCAAGGTTGAGACTATTATGGAATGGCCTGCGCCGATGAATGTCTTGGAAGTTCATAACTTCATGGATTTAGAAGGATACTATTGACGATTTGTTGAGGGATTTTTGAAGATAGCAAATCTGATCATGGAATTGCAGAAGAAGAACAAGAAGTTTGTTTGGACTGAGAAATGTGCGGAAGCATTTCGGAGGCTCAAGGAGTTGTTGAAAACAACACTAATACTAAAGGTCCCTGACATGGACACATTCTTCTTGGTATGCACTGACGCATCCAAGGAAGGCTTAGGTGAAGTCTTGATGCAAAATGGACGAGTGATCACTTACATCTCGAAGAAACTGAGAAGGCATGAGGAGAACTACGAAACACATGACTTAGAGTTGTTAGCCATCATTTATGACTTGAAGGTTTGGAGACACTACCTTGTTGGACGAAAGTTTGAACTAAAAACGGACCACTGTGGACTACAATACATCTTTACGCAAAGAGACCTGAACACGCAACAACGACGTTGGTTGGAATTTCTTAGCGAGTATGACTTTGAGATTACTTACATAAAAGGAACAGTGAACCGAGTGGGATATGCATTGAGTGGGAGACCACACATATTTTTGGTGCTACCTCTTCAGACAAATCTATGTGAAAAGATTATAACTTTACAGCGTGACAATGATTGGTACAAAGAGGTCAAGGGTTTTAGTGGACAAAACACAATGATAGTACCAAGATTTGAAGGATTTTCATTTGATAGTGATGGTTTATTGAGGTTTAAATATCAGATGTATGTACCGCCGAATGACAAGTTGAGGATGTTGATCCTAAGCGAGGCTCATAGAGTAGTTTACATGGCTCACCTGGGAATCTTGAAGATGAGGGTAGACCTTAAATCCTTATTCTTATTGAAGGGAATGAAGGCATATATAGTCAACTATGTGGCCCAATGTCTAGAATGTCAAAAAGTGAAGGATGAACATAGACATCTGGTAGGATTACTACAGCCACATGCTATTTTGAAATAGAAATGGGAGGTCATTTTGATGGATTTTATTTTTGTATTGCCACTGATGGCAAGGAGACACGATTTGATTTTCGTAGTAGTAGACACTCTGACAAAGAGTGCTTAGTTTATTCTTATGCGTACGACGTATTATACACCTAACATAGCTAGAGTTTTCATTGATGAGACTTTGAGTCTTCATAGCATGTCTAAGAGGATTATATCCGATCAAGGATCATTGTTTACTGGACGATTTTGGACGAGTTTCCAAGAGGTCTTCAGAATCCAACTTAACTTTAGTACAACATATCACCCAGAGACTTATGGGCAGACCGAACAAACGAACTAGACCTTGGAGGACATGTTGTGCATGTACGTGATGGACCAAAAAAATAATTCAGAAGAATGCTTTCCATTGGTGGAATTCACTTATAACAACAGTTAGCAAAGCACCATTAAGATGATGCCCTTTGAGTTTCTTTACGGGCGACTGTGTCAGATGTCTTTGTGTTGGGATCGAATTGAGGATAGGGTCCTTGTGGGACCAAAAGCGATCCAAGAAATGGTAGTTTAGATGCAAGCTATAAGACAAAGGATCCATGAAGCGCAGGATCAACAGAAGATTTATGTCAATGCTCATCGTGTCGACCATAGTTACGATGTGGCAATCGAGTATTCTTGCGGTTGAAACTGGATAAGATTTCGATCCAGTTAGAAAAATAGGCTAAACTATCTCCTAGGTTCATGGTAACCTACGAGATTGTGGAAAGGTAAGGCTCATGGCCTATTGACTAGCCTTGCCTGATTCCTTGAGGCGTATGCACGATGTATTTCACGTCTCTGTTAGGGACATTTTGTTTAGTGATCCTACACATGTTTTGACTTGAGCACCTGGTGGGTGTTGGATGAGGGGGCACTCACGGCTGAGCTGATTTGCATCTTGGATCATTGCATTCAACAGCTATGACATCTAACGGTAGAGAAAGTCAAGGTCCAGTGGGATAGATATAGTCCACACTTGGCGACCTGAGAGGACGCATATGATATGCGCCAACAGTTTCCATTTTTGTTTGATAGATAGGCTTATGATACTGTGATACACTTTATTTTGGCACTTATACTATGAAACTTTGGGATGAAGTTTAGACCAAGAAGGGGTGTATGTAACATCCCTCTCTTGCGGATTGAGTGAACTTATTCTTTGAGGACACTTGCTCACAAGTGATCTGGATTTTATGCTATTAAAACATTGATTTTGATTATGAGGCATTATGGGTTGGTGGCCTATTGTTTTACTGCATTGACATAGACATGTGCTATTGATTCGGTTTTACTGAGTGTGCAAGATTTTGGACCTCGAAGATGTAAAGGCATTGATGGAACCCCTTGGACTTCAGATCGAGTTAGGGAGTGTACCATTGGGGTTTGATTGTTTTATTTTGATATTAGTGCATCTAATTAGATTACATGATTATGGATATATTTCTGACATGATTTGTTGATGATGCAGGCTGACGATAGGTTGTCGACTAGAATCACATGTGGAGTAGAGGGGTCATGCATGACTATCAAAGATGTTGAGGGAGAGGTGTGGAATGCATCCCTGCCACAACCTACTAGCACTCCCACTGTGGCTTGAAATGTAGGTTAATGTTTACCTAGTTCGAGAGGAACCATGATGCCATGAGGGCAGACTGTGATAATCACTCACGATGATTCTAAGGGGCATGAAATAAGGAAGGGGCGTTATTCCTTAGAGGCCCTTAGTCTCCCACAAGTTCACCTAGAAGAGTATTGACTCTAGGGGTTTTTTATGTCTACCAATTCAGTCAAGAGGCGAGTGGCACCCTTGGAGCAAGTGGTGCATCCTTAAGGGCATGTCGCACAAGAAAAATGGAAAGAGGCGAGTGACACCCTTGGAGCACATAGTGCATCCTAAAGGGCACATCGCACGAGGGAACATTGAGGTGAGTGGCACCCTTGGAGCACCTAGTGCATCTTGAAGGGCATGCCGCAATGTTAATAATAAATTAATGAACCTAGATGACATTAGGATGAATAATGTGATAGGAATTTTTAAAAACAATTTCCCTAATATATTGTCATCCAACACGAAATTTAAGGTCTAGGTCAAAACTATGCTAGTGGTAAAATTTTATCTACTTATTAAAAAATATATATGTATATATATGTATTTATAAAATAGAAATAAAAACAAAATAAATAATAAATATAATCTTTGTTAAATCTTGTAACAAGAAGGGAATAAGCAATTTAATTGATTCATAAAAATATGTTAGGATAAAATTAAAAAAAGGGAAATAATTGTTTTATTATTTTACGATAATTTAAAATTTATTAATTAAAAAGGGAAAAGGGTTAATTTATACACCTTCCAATTTGAGTTCTAAATGAAAAGGGGAAAGAGGTAAATCTGAAATATTTAGGAAACTAGGAAAAGAGGGAAACATAAAAAAAAAAGGGAAACACAAGAGAAAAAACATAAAGTCAAACTTAATAAGGTATCTAGTATTTAAGAGCTTTCTAATTTTAAATTGAACTAGCAAATTAATAGTGGGGAAAGTCATTAAAACTTGTAAGGGATTTTGGAGACACCTAGGAGCGATTCTAGGAGTGAATCTAGGTGGGTGAGGGAAATAGAGGTAATTAATTAATTAAAGAAATTAATTTATGGAGGAATGAAGGGGATGGATGAAACCTATACAGGGAGGATTTTTAGGATTAATTTATTAAACATTAAATTAAATGGGATATTGGGAAGGTAAAGGACTTGGAAATTCTATATCATGGAGGGAGGAGAAGGATGAAGGAGGTCTTATGTTTTACGTAATGTTACACTGCAGAAATATCTACTTGACTGACTTAGCTTGTTGGAGTTGGGATACCTAGCTCAGTGAGGAGTGATAGCTTGGCCTTGCGAAGCGATCTGGGGGTTAGTTGAATCTTTGGATAGTGTGTGTGACCCATTTGTGGCTCAAGGGGATAAGGGGGAAGAAGAGTACCCCTAGCATTGGATGGGAGGTACCGGTGAAGTCTCGTCGGTCGAAAAGCGGGAGTTGCACGGAGCACACGAGACTTCAACTCAGAGTAGGCAATCAGGTGATGGTACGCTTTCTTCATTTTGTATGGTAGATTGTTGTAGGATTTATGCTTGGGATTTGCTTGTTTAATTGGGTAAGTATATTGATTTTCTAGATTGTTGACTGAAATTTTTATAGCCTAGCTCGACGATTGACTGACTCCCGTGGCGTTCGTTTCCCCGCATGTCTTGAACACCCTGTGGTGTATTGATTGTGCCTATTGTGGTTGTTTTCCCTTTGTCCCTAGCTCATCAGTCCTCGCCTGAGTAGTAGGCTAGGAGGCTGATCTACTGTCCTCGCTTTGGCGTTAATATACCTATGGATCTCAACGCCCTTCTTTTCTATGCGAGGATGATGATCGAAGGGAGAATCTATTAGCCGTCTACCTTCGTTGTTGTCCTTGGCTGGTTGGATGCTTTCGGTTCACTTATTGTTGTTTGCATTTTGTATTGGTATTATGGCAATGAAAAAAACAAATTGACTCATATTTGCATTTTGTATTGGTATGATGGCAATGGAAAAATGAATTGATTCATGTCTGCATTTTGTATTGGTATACTAGCAATGGAAAAACGAATTGATTCATGTCTACATTTTGTATTGGTATTTTGGCAATAGAAAAACGAATTGATTCATGTCTGCATTTTGTATTGGTATTCTGGAAATGGAAAAATGAATTGATTCATGTTTGCATGTTGTATTAGTATCCTGGAAATGGAAAAACGTTTTTTCTTTTAAAAGTTGCCAAAGATTGTCATTTAAAATGCCCACATTTTTTTCTTTTAGATGAGACTAAGTTTGTCGTTTTAAATGCCCATGCTTTTTATTTCAATGAGACAGAGATTTCCATTTGAAACACCCAAGTTTTTTCTTTCAAATGAGATAGAGATTTGCCGTTTAAAATGCCCACATTTTTTCTTTCAAATGAGTCTGAGTTTGTTGTTTAAAATGCCCATGTTTTTGCTTTCAGATGAGACTGAGTTTGTTGTTTTAAATGCCCAAGTTTTTGCTTTCAAATGAGACAGAGATTGTCGTTTAAAATGCCCACATTTTTGCTTTCAAATGAGACAGATATTTTCCATTTAAAATGCCCACGTTTTTTCTTTCAAATGAAACAGAGATTACCGTTTAAAATGTGCACGTTTTTTCTTACAAATGAGACTGAGTTTGTTGTTTTAAATGCCCACTTTTTTATTCCAAATGAGACTGAGATTGTCATTTTAAATTCCCACTTTTTTTCTTTCAAACGATGGAATGAGTTGTTAAATACCCATGAATTGCCATTAATTTGTAACATGTGCTTGCTGAGGTATGACACAGTGATTCACCATTAACTGGGACTGCATTTTTCTGCTGGTGTGACCACGTTTTTCCCCTTTAAATGGTTGACTGCAGTTGCTGGATCAGACACCATTTTGCCTTAAATGTTGCATGCATTTAACTATTAATTACAATCTTAATTGCAATGATAAAAGCTATATTATTGCCTTATTAATTGCTATGTTATTTGCTACCGTGAGTTAATGATCAACATATTCCTTCTTTTTGATTAATTGTCGCAGCGAGTTAAATGGTTAAACAGTATGAAATCGCCTTGTTATTGAGCTATTAATTGTTATGTTAATCGCCTTGTTATTGCTTTATTACTTGTTATGATAACGATCATGTAAATGGCCTTGTTATTGCTAATTTAGTTGTTAGGTAACTGCTATGTTAATTGCCTTCTTATATTGTGATAGCGATGTTAGTAGTTAGCAGTTTCCTTCTCAATGATATCAAACAACTAGTATTATTGGTTTGGTGAATATAGCTAGACTACATGTTGAGATTAAATTGTTCATAGGTGTTATAATAGTAGCATCCTACATTAAGCTTGTTAATATTGTTATTCAAGTTAATGGATAGTTGGATGGAGATTTTGGATTAATGTAGAATTGTCCAATTAGGTTGTATTAATGATTAAAATTAGTTTGGCGAGTAAAGACTACATTGTCAATTTTAGACTTCCTGAATTGATTATAATGGAGGTTAGATGGTATTTATAATTATAGTTTAAATATTTCTTACATAGACTTGCAAGATTGATTGTATTAACGTTAAATTAGCGGGTGCATTATTGACTAATTGCAACTTTGATGTGCCCCATTTAGAATGGAACCCATGTTAAAATAAATTATATTCATTGACTGGTTTAGACTGGGTGATTGGTTGGGTCGGGGATGATGTCATGTATTGGCTTGCATCATCCCTTGTCTTCTTCCTCTGGCATTTCGTCGACTTGTTGTTGGGCTATGGGTGTGTTTCTTCTTATCGATATTCAGTTCCTAGTGTATCTGTTTGTCTAGAGTCTTCGATCTGGATAGCTTATGTTGCACTGAGGTTATTGACACGTCTATCACCTAGGAAACGAATGATTCCTGATGACAGGATCATCGCGTACCCTATGGGATATCAGCAAGTGAGAACTTGGCTAGAGTCAGTGTGTTCTATGTGAGAGTTGTCAAGCATTTCTAGTTGCTCTATGGTGCATGCGTTGAATGCCTTTAGGCATTGGGTTCGTGTGCCTAGAGGTTCTAGTCCTTGTTGTTTGGATGTTGTGTCGAAATGGGGATGTTGTCACTTAGCTTGTAGGCATGGCCATTTTGGGTCCGGCAGGTAGTCGTTCCTCCTTGTTGTTATATGCTTGACTCACCCAGTTTCCCTTGTGTTAGTGAGTGGATTCATAGTTGTTCGTTTGCCTGGAATGTGTGCTTGGGTTCATTGTCAGTGGTGTTGTTAAATTTCATTGTCGTCGCCTTTCTTCCAAACACACACACAAAAAAAAAATTGCACTATTCTTTGCTCATAGTCGTAAAAAAAAGGGGGTGGTTACATAATACACACTCTTTTCAAAGCATTTTAACAATAATAGTTATTGAATTTTTTTTATAGGATGGATCAAATTCAAAGGAAGATTGCATGACTTTTCTCATATTAATGCATCCACTAACTCTGTTTTGTGAAAAAATCAGAGACTAATTCTTGTTCTAGATGGCATTCAACTAATTTGACTACCTTTATCTAACACAAGCGACCAACTTTAATTGAGGTTTAGGTCCAACTTAGATATTTCATCAATGATACTTTGGTGTGGATGAGCATAGCATGGAAAAGTTTGCAAATATCATTAGAAGTGATGTCGAGGTGTGCATAGAGAATATATCACCCAACAATCCAAAGTCAACCATCACCAACAAGACTGTAACAAATGTTAATCAGCAGTCTAGGTCGACCAACCTGTGGCCCATGAATAAATATAAAATTTCTGGCATTTCTTCGTTGTGTAGCTACTCTAATTTTGACATTTTTCACCAGAGGATTGGGATTTCTTGATGTATAGATATGAGGAACAGAATCATATTTTATTCAAATCATCCCTTGACGTCCTCTCCTTTTCTCAAGTCGACCAACGCATGTCCTCCAAGCAGATTTTAGGATTGACATATTGTTGAAATGTTGGTCGTCAACATTCTTCTGGTAATTGTTCAAACCCTCGAATTGAAATGAAAGTGGAGAGTTCAGTGGTCGACCACATTGAGTGTATATCCAGACATCAGAGGAGAGAAGGGGTGCCAAAAAGACTTTATGTCCTCTCTTCGTCATGCATAATGGTAACCATAGCTGCATCAATATGCTGATTCCATGTGCTTAGAATTACATTAACTATAAATGTACTCCAGTAGTGGAGAAGTAGGGTCGATCGTAAATGAAAATGAGACCAGAGAGTCAGTGTTAAAGATACGAATGACACTTCAACTTTGACTTCCTCATCATTAGCCATTCATCCATCCAACATTCAAAATATGTGGTCAATTTCTTTAATAAGTGATCGACAACTTGCAACAGGTCTCTTTAGCAAACTATCAACACCAAAATGGTGAATCTTTATTTGGTGTGTTGATGCGATAGAATTGGATGCTTCCATTTGATTAAACATTTCCACTTGAAGAATACATCATTGTTTGAATTAGATCAACAACATATGTCAGTGGTACATCCTAACATCTAAGATTAAACAAAGGATAACAATCACACAATTGACACTGATTTCTGTGGAAACTCAATATGGGAAAAAACCACATGACAATGATTATCAATATTCTTATTATTCAAAGAAGAATTACAATAGCCATAACAGGAATACAACCATCCTCTCCTCACATACACAATACAGTGCATAGTATTGTTTCTTTTCACACACTCTACACACATTGCACTCTCACCATTATGGATATGCTCATATATATAACATCTCTCAAAAGAGTGCATGCATGGATTCACATTCCTAATTGTAACATCTCGCTCTGGTGCACTGAGAAAACTTATTCTTTGAGGACACTTGCTCGCAATTGATCTGGAATTTTACGATAAGAAAACATTTATCCTTGATTATGATGCGATATGATAGATGACATGATGTTTTACTACTTCGACATGGACAGGTGCTATTGACTCGGTTTTACTGAGTGTGCGGGGTTTTTTACCTTAAGGATGCAGAGGCATCGACGAGACCCCTTGGACTCCGTATCGAGTTAGGGAGTGTGCTTTGGGGTTGATTGTTTACTATGATTTTAGTATATTTGATTTGATGATATGATGTGGACATGTTCTGATACGATTGTTGATGATGAAGGCTGACGATAGCTTGCCGACCAGACTCGCATATGTAGTAAAGGGGCCACACATGATTTCTGTTAGGACCACACAATGTACCTTTTTGCCTATACTTTTTGCCACTATCACACTTTTGATCACCCACATTTAAACTCGTACTATCACTTTATCTGATCATTCCAAAGGTATACAACATCCCTTCTCATTACTATACGTTTAATCTGTTTGGCATAATATTTTACATCATTCTCATACTTAACCATTGATTAGAAATGTATAAGTGTTGAAACAGTTCAAACTGCAGATTAGCATTTGAGGCCTGATGTTGAAACACAGACCTGTTACACAGGCCAGGACCGACGATGCTGAAACACAGAGATGCTACACAGTCCAGGGTCACAGATGCTGAAACATAGAGCTGTTACACAGTCCAGAGTCATAGATGCTGAAACACAGAGGAAACCGTTACACAGCCCAGGATCAACGATGCTGAAACACAAAGGAAGCCGTTACACAGTCAGCAGTCAACAACAACTCTACAATAGTCGCACGTGAGACAAGCACCCACATGGGAATGTTGAAACAGTCAAGAGCGCAAATCCCATGGCTGAAACAGCCCACGATTTGTGATGCTGAAACAACATCAGCAACAATGAGAAGGAACTGTTACTCCAGCCGTAATAGCAACACCTCATTCAACACTTGTAATAGCATTCTATTGCGCGAGACTAGGACATCCTATTCTGGTTTAGAAATTTGATCTGACTAAGAATAGGACCCAGATATACATTGTAATTTTTGATCAATTGTATCGAAGGGGTTCCCTCTTTAAATAAGATGAAATCATCATTCGAGGAATCCAAGTTTTATGTATTAAGAAAGCTTCAGAGAGAGGGACACACTTCATTTTCTTTCATATTGTAATTTGATCCATTGATAGATGAATAAAATACTGTTTTGAACATCCTTCTCTAGCCTTTTCGTCTCAAGGGAATCTTGTGAGAAGGGAGGGCCCACCTTCTTCACAAGATTCACCCGTTAGTTTTATAGTGTGTTAGTGTAATTTTTGTTTATGTCTTGATTAACTTTTGTCTTGCTGAAACACTACTTTTAATGAATTCTACTTTACTAAAACACTACTGAAGTCTGTCTTGTTAAGAACTTTAGTTTATTAAATGTTACATTATTTTCACGAAGTTCATAATTATTTTCATTAGCAATCTTGTGTGATGATTTTATGAGGTTTGCTAGTCAAAGACTGGGTTAAGGGTCGCTGCTTAATGGAAGGGATTAGAAGGTCATGTTCTCTGTAGATTTCAATTATTTCTACAAGGGTGCTAGTCAGAGACTGGGTTAAGGGTCCCTGCTTAATGGAAGGGATTAGAAGTCCCTGTTCTCTGTAGATTTTAATTATTTCTGCAAGTGTACTAGTCAGAGACTGGGTTAAGGGTTCCTGCTTAGAAAGGAAGGAATTAGAGGATCCTGTTCTCTTCTAGATAGAGTTATCCTTCTACGCATTAATGTTTTCATGAAAGTGTGTTAATTAGAAACAAGGTGCTGGAGTTCCTGCTTGGGAATAAGGGTCCTGCTCTCTGGTTACAGAATAGTTGTTCTTTCTTGTTGCAGTTGTTATTTTAATGTAATCCAGAATTATTTAGATTAATCTTTAAAGATCTGCAATAGGTAGGTTGCTTTCCTGTAATTCAAGTTAGAACTTCAGTTCATTGAAGGCAAGTGTGATTAATATAGTTTCCTTTACTACAACTCTGATTTGCTTTTGGAATTGAGCATATATAGTGCGTGGTTATCTTTGAAATAAACAGACTTCCCTGGGTTGACAATTTATGTAGCACTTGATTGTTTGAATTAATTAAGCAATTATAGTGACCAACAATTTCCAGAGAGGTTGAGGGAGAGGTGTGGACATCTACCCTGCCACAACCTACTAGCACTCCCGCCGTGGCTCGAACTGTAGGTTAACGATTACCTAGTTCGAGAGGATCTAGGATGCCATGAGGGCAGACTGTGACAGTCGCTCACGATGATTCTAAAGGGCGCGCAATAAGGCGAGGGCCTTATTCCTTAGAGCCCTTAGTCTCCCACAAGTTCACGTGGTGGAGTGTTGACTCAAGGGGTTATTGATGTCTACCAATCAGTCAAGTTGGCGAGTGGCACCCTTGGCGCACGTGGTGCATCATGAAGGGCACTTCGTGCAAAAGAAGCATAAGAGGCGAGTGGCACCCTTGGAGCACGTGGTGCGTCCTGAAGGGCACATCGCATTGATGTTGAGGAAGGAACAAACCTAGATGGCCCTAGACATTTAACACATTAAGAAATTCTTAAAATGATATCCCTAAATAATTGTCGCCCAGTTCAGAATCTAAACCTATGTCTAAAACTTCTCTAGGGTAAAGTTTTGTTTAGCCTTAATAAAAAGATCCTATAAAAATAAAAATAAATATATAAACTAAAACCCACTTAAGTAATAATTTTAGTCTTTTTAAATTTAGGGGGTAAAATGAAGAGAGGAATAATTTAATTAAAATCTGTGGTTTTATATTGTAAAGAAGAAACAAATTATTTAACTTGTGGAAGTATAAAAAGATTTTAAATTAATAATAAAGGGAAAAGAGTAAATAGTGCAACTGCCATTTTGGCTCTAATAAAAGGGGAAGAAGGGAATAATAAGAATTAGGAAACTAAGGAATGGAGGAAACATAATAAAGGAAAGAAGGGGACATATGGTAAAAAGCAAGGTCAACATAGTAAGGAATCGACAATAAAGAACCTTCTAATTTGAGCTAATTTAGCAACATCATTTTTAGGGAAAGTATTTAAAACATGTAAGGGGATCTAGGAACACCTAGGAGTAAATTTAGGAGTAAAGGGGAATATCTAATGGAATGAGTGTCAGAGGAATTTTACATGCAGTAATTTATATCCTTTCTGCTCACTGTAATCAGATCAATTTTAGAAAACAATAAAAAAAAATCCAGCAATAGCAAAATTTTATACGCTAGACAGCATTTTGGTTGGAGCTCTTTAAACACCATGCCATGGCTCATGAAATTTTACTCCTGCCTGCATTGCTTCCATATTTTACACAGGGAAATTTTTAAGCACTATGCCCAGGGATTTTAGATTGTGTGCTTATTGTTGTCAGCAATTTATTGGACAACGAAACATATATTTTTATGTAGCACTTTTAAATATTTAGTGAATAGTTGATATTCATAACGATTGACAGTCATAAGCGATTTTAACATCGATGGCTTTTGATCGTTAGCATCATGGGAAACGATAATAATTGTAAATAGCTGTAGATTTTTATTTTACTCCCTATTTGTGGATTTTATTGAAAATTTACTACGAGCTATCCTCCGTGATGCCTCTAAATGGGAAATTTAATTTTACCCCTCCAGGTATTTTCAAGTGGCTGTGTAAACCTCATTATCGAAAAATCGTATTATGCAATGGCGAGGTTACTATTGCTCCAACGCAATGTTTGTAGGTGGGGCTGTATAGTCATTTTTGTTGCACTTTTCACGCCTATGTCTAGGCTGCAAATACCCTCGTACAGCCACAGATCACACCTCTGCGAATGCATTTTGTTTGGTGGGATAAGTCTATGTGTTGTGTCCTTCACCCCTCGATCTACGTGCATAAACTTTGGTTTGCAATTTTTTTTATTTTGGATGATTTCGTTTCAGGACCCGGCCATGCAAATTTAAAAATCACCTCTGGTAACCACCGTTTCACCTTCCCTTCTTCAGAATGCGATTTTGTTGGGTAATGGGTTATTTTTACATGTATTTATTGGTAGTATTCCAGTTGTGACTTGCTTGATACCTCTGTGCATTTTTATCCAGTTAAAACAGTTTTACCTTCATGAATCAGTTATTACCTCTGCACATTTTCTTGAGGCATCCCCCTTCTCGCAATTGCCTTTAATTTCTGGTGTCGGTTATCTTCGTTGCATGGCGAAGTTATGTTAGGAGAATCAATTTCCTTTGAGACCGTGGCCTATACCCATGCCTTCCCTTACCTCTTTTTCTGACAGCTCGTTGTTTAGTCCGCGTTTTCACCATTGCATGTTTATTGCGGTGTCAGCGTGATTTCCTAGAGGGTTTGATTATATTTTGTTACTAGCTCTTAAACTCTGATGAATTTTAGGCATGCGTGCATCAGTGGCTACTTGGTCTCTAGCAAGCGCTCTCAGCTACTGGTTTTTATTGCCTTTGACAGCTTCAACAATGCTATTTCGGTGTAATTGTTGGGTGACAGAATTACTGTTTCTACATTTCGTAAGGGTATAGTTATTGTACCTATTATTTGTGATTTAGGTAATGATTATTTAATGTTTTTGTAACACGAGAGGGTAGGGTCCTTATCATCTTAAATTGCAATGCTATTAGTGTAAAGGTATCTATATGGTTATTCTAGTTTTGTTGTCACAGTTACAATTGCTATTAATAATAAATAAAATGTGATTTCCTCGTTATTTAATTGAAATGCTATTGTAATATAGAAAGGGATGATATGGATATGATGAGGGTAACGTTGTTGTAATTTCATTATGATTGATAACATATAAAAGGTAAGGTTCGGGCAATGTGCAGAATGCTATGTTCACATTGATGACTTAGGAATGTGAGTTCCTCTAGTTTATTTGCAATGTTTATATCATGTAAGGTCATTGAAATTGTATGGTTGAAATATATAAAAAGTATGTAATTCTAATTCATTACAAGGGTGTAGTAATAAAAGGGTAGAGTGGTTATCAAGTATGGTAAAGGATATTGCAGCCTTATCATTATTTGATAATAATTAAAATGTTGGTAATTGTAATTTGTTGCAAGCTTTTCGAACATAAAATGTAAACTGGTTACCATGTATGGTAAGGGTCCTGGTAGTTTTGCGGTTATCAGATAGCCTATAGTATGTATTGTAATTGTAAATTATGGCCAGGATATTGCGATATAAAATGTATGTTGTTATCATTTTACGGTAATGAATTTGTGCGCAAGCTAAAACAAGCTAGTATTAATGCCAAAGACATTACCCTTAACCACCAACGAATGGTCTTAATGTTGAACATGTTCGTTAATGTCCTTTACAACTTAATTAGATTATGCCTTGATGCCTTTATACACTTGGGACATGTGAAGACGGGATCGTAATGGAGGTTGGAATTGATTCTGTCAATTACCCTACTCGTTGTATAAATGGTCATAGTCTTGATTTGGATGTAAGGTACACCTCCCATGCATTTCTGTAACAAGTAATTTAACGAGTATTGATAATTCAATGTTGCTTTTTGCCTTAATATAGATAACCTTGATGACTGATATTTGATGGTTGTGTCTTTATCATTGGCTTAGTAGGCTTGGTCTTATTGTGTCGGGCAGGATGTAGACACCTCCATGTTCCTCAGAACAGTCGCCAGCCCTGAGACCTTAAATGGTTAAAATCGACGAGAACCTAGGCTTGAGTGCTGCTTATGTGTCTTGGAGGTCCTAACCATTGCAGGGTAGGACAGATGCGTAGTCAGTATTTTGATTGTCGGTCAATAGTCATTCCTTGCTTGTAGATGTTTATGTGCGTCTTATATCTTTATGATTGATATCGCAGTTGCATGCATCATGATTTGTCATCATGTGGCGGCGCAGAGTTAATGTATTGTTAACCATGTATATGTGCACACACACAGACACACACACAAAAAAAAAAAATTGCACTTTTTAAAAGAGGTCGTCGGCGTAACGAGGAGGATCGTTACATATGGTATCAGAGCGGGTTCGACCGATGACTTGGGATCACTACGGATTTCGTTGACATGATTTGATCATATGGTTGATAATCGATTTCATTGTGTGCATGCAGGTAATCATGGTTAGAGGACGCCGTGGAGGCACACAACAGGGCGCTAGGGGAGGAGGCGTGATGCCTCTAGTAGCATCCATGCCTGAGGCGTCTAACCCCCAGGGAGGCGAGCAGGTTCTCGGACATGAGAAGATAGAAGTTGGCGATGTGGTCGGGATGATGAGATGTTTTTAGCACATGTCCGAGGCACTCATCAGCTGCTTGGACAGAGATGAGGCTAGGGTGCCGGCACCCACTGAGGTTATACCATGCACACCAGTCGTTACTGGTAGCATTCACCGTGAACTTGACAAGGTTAAATTTCCCGAGTTCTTTGGTGCCACGGAAAGTGCAGCCACCGAGGCATGGTTGGAGAACATGGTGATGTGCTTCGCACTTCGTGATTATACCTCCAACATGAAAGTCCGCATGGTGGTCTTTCAACTGAAGGGGAGCACTCTTTTATGGTGAAAGACGCTCCTGCCGCGACTGAACATGGTCGTCGAAGAAGTGTCATGGGAACTATTTGAGGAATGGTTTCGAGAGAGGTATATTTGAGAGGAATTCATTGAGAATTTGCTTAATGAGTTCAACGCATTATGAAAAGGAGGTCGTATGGTGCCCGAGTACGAGGCATGTTTTATGGAGTTTCTCCGGTATGCTCTGCACCTTAACACTAAGAAGCTCAAGGTCAACAGGTTTGTGTTTGGCCTTAATGGTAGCCTGCGTGCAAAGGTTAGGATCTTGATGCCTCAAACCTTGCATGATGCCATCCAGAAGGCCCTCATAGTTGAGGAGGAGCTTATCAGTGGGGGTCAGACCAGGTCTCCAGTGAGACCAACAGGGCAGGGTTCATCTGGAACACTGCAGCACCAGACACTAGCGAGACATACGTCGGGATATCGTGGCTTCCAAAGGGGATCCACTTTCACTAGACCTCAACAAGCGTCTCCTCAGCAACAGACACCTTATCGGGGACCACTGCATCAATAGTAGTGTCGACCACAGCAGCAGCAGTTTAGGCTTGTTCAGTAGAACAAACCTGGGTTTCAGGCCAGTGGGTCGTCATCTTCTACTTCAGGTACCAGGACTACTGGGCCGAAGAAGGGGTGTTGGACATGTGGGGAGCCACACTACTAGCGTGGATGTCCTATGGAGAGGACCAGAGCATCTGGATTAGCAAGACCCATGATAGTGGGAGATATGGGCAAGGCCCATTGGATTCATGCAACGGTGAATAACCGCCAGGCAGAGCACCAGTCGACTGTGCTCAAGACGACAGGTACTTTCTCTAACTAGACCCTTAGTATTTTGATAGACCCAGGTGCTACTAAGAGTTTCATTACTGGTGCAGCGCTAAAAAGGATTAAGGTAAAGGCAATCGAACGGGATGAGTTTAGCTTCATGGAGATGGATTCGGGAGCCAAACAGAAGGTTGGAAGAAAAGTTACGGGTTGTTCCCTTAATGTGGGAGAGTTTGTCACGAGGGTCAACTTGTACGTCACAATCTTAGGATCTTATGACGTCGTGATTGGTATGGATTGGTTGGAATCGCATGAGGCGATACTCAACTATAAGATGAAACAGTTGATCTTGGTTGATGATGAAGGACAAAGACATGTGATTGTAGGATGGAACCAGGGAGTTTCCCTGAGGTTCATCTCTTCCTTACAGTTACAGAAGAGTATGTGCAAGGGGTGCAAGATTTATGCGATCCTTGCGCTAAACGAGAAGGGAGTAGCTGAAGGTCTAGAACGCCTTCCGGTGGTGAGAGAGTTTGCGGATGTGTTCCCGTAAGAGTTACTGGGGATGCCATAGGAGAGGGAGTTGGCATTTACCATTGACCTAAAACCGAGGATGGAACTAATAGAAAGGACGCCTTATCAGATGTTTACCCCAGAGTTGCAAGAGTTGAAAATGCAACTAAAGGAGTTGTTGGACCTGGGATTGATATGTCCTAGTGTTTCACCGTGGGGAGTACCTGTCATTTTTATATGAAAGAAGGACGGATCTTGGAGGCTTTGAATTGACTACTGTCAACTGAACAAGGCTACGATTAAGAATCAGTATCCCTTACCAAGAATTGATGATCTGTTCTATCAAATAAAGGGTGTGATGGTTTTCTCCAAGATTGATTTGCGTTCAGGGTATCACTAGTTACAGATCAAGGAGGATGACGTCCCTAAGACTGCCTTTAAGACGAGATTTGGACATTACGAGTTTATTGTTTTACCGTTTGGACTGACAAACACCCCAGGGGTATTTATAAGTTTGATGAATGGGTTTTTCCACGAGTA